>CANXYC010495181.1:0-20994 GCA_948193065.1 Aleurites moluccanus
TCCCAACTTATGCAATCTTTGCACCTCTCTCACTAGAGATCTTCTACTAACTTGGATATGGGATAAACTTCCCAAAGACTTCCTACTCAATGCATCCGCCACTACATTTGCTTTTCCTGGATGGTATAATATTTCACAGTCATAATCTTTAAGCAATTCAACCCACATTCTCTACCTAAGGTTAAGATCTTTCTGCTGAAATATATATTTCAAACCCTTATGATCTGTGAAGAGTTCACACTTCTCTCCATACAGGTAGTGTCTCCAGATCTTCAATGCAAATACTACTGTAGCCATCTCCAAATCATGCATAGGGTAATTCACCTCATGCTTTCTCAACTATCTCGAAGCATAGGCTATCACCTTACCATGCTGCATAAGCACACAACCAAGTCTTACTCTCGATGCATCACAATACACCGCAAACCCTCCTTCACTAGACGACAAAACTAAAACAGGTGTCATGGTGAGACAAGTCTTCAACTTGTGGAAACTTCATTCGCAATCATCTATCCCTTGGAATTTCACCTACTTTTGAGTAAGCTTGGTCAAAGGTGCTGCAATCTTGGAAAAATCTTGCACAAATCTCTTATAATACCCTGCCAAACCCAAGAAACTTCTAACTTCTGAAATGTTTGTGGGTCTAGGCCAATTAAGGATTGCATCCACCTTCTTCGGGTCAACTTTAAGTCCTTCCTTAATCACCATATGTCCAAAGAAACATACACTATCCAGCCAAAACTCACACTTGGAGAACTTGGCAAACAACTCATGCTTCCTCAAGGTTTGCAATACAATCTAAAGATGTTCTTCATGCTCTTCCTTGCTCCTAAACTATACAAGGATGTCATCGATGAATACAATGATAAACTTGTGCATAAATGGCCTAAACACCCTATTCATTAAATCCATAAATGCAACTGGTGCATTAGTCAATCCAAATGGCAATACTAATAACTCATAGTGTCTATATCTAGTTCGGAAGGTCGTCTTCGATATATCCTCATTCCGAATTTTTAACTGATGATAACCTGACCTCAAATCTATCTTGAAAAAATGACTTGCACCCTGCAACTGATCAAATAAATCATCTATTCTGGGTAAAGGAGAGTTGTTCTTGATGGTAACCTAATTAAGCTGCTTGTAGTCGATACACAATCTCATAGAACCATCCTTATTCTTCACAAAGAGTACAGGTGCTCCCCATGACGAACTACTAGGTCTAATGAATCCCTTATCAAGCAAATCTTGCACTTGGATTTTCAATTCTTTCAACTCAACCGGTGCCATATGGTAGGGAGGAATAGAAATCGGACTCGTGCCAGTAGCAATTCGATACCGAACTCTATCTCTCTATCCGGTGGAAACCCTGGTAATTCTTCAGGAAATACATCCGAAAACTCATTAACGATTGGAATTTGCTCCTTATCTCTCACTTCCTTACGAGCATCCAGGACATAAGCCAAATACCCTTGGCAACCTTTCCTTAATAATCTTCTTGCCCTAATGATAAATATCACATTATATGGCACTTCACTCCGCTCCCCTTGAAACTCAAATTCCTCAACCGAAGGTGGCTTGAAGACTAGCTTCTTCCCATTGCAATCTATAGTAGCATAGTACTTGGACAACCAATCCATGCCCAAAATTACATCAAATTCCAATACAGGCAATTCAATCAAATCTACATCCAAGTTCTTGCCGCCTATGCTAACTACACATGATGGATAAAAGTTATGAACTTCAATCTCTTCCTCTAGAGGAGTAGAAATAACCAACACATTTTCAAGCAATTCACAAGGCATATGCAATTTCTTAGCAAAACATGATGACACAAAGGAATGCGTAGCTCCTGAATCAAACATCACTCTAGCATTCAAAGCTTGGATCGGGAGAATACCTGTAATAACTGTGTTAGATGCTTGGGCTTCATGCTGTGCTAAAGCAAAAACTCTACCTCTACCTCTACTCATGGAAGTTGATCCTGAAGCCTGAGCCACATGCTGTCCTGACCCTCTACCAGCCTCAACAGTCCTGCCCAAAATACCTCTACCTGCACTTGGCTGCTGACTAATACTCCTCTCTCTACTTATTTGAACTGTAGCCTGAGAAGCCTGAGGTCTACCTCCAAAGGGTGGTTATGGACAATTCTTGAGCAAATGGCCTTGTTGTCCACACCTAAAATATGCTCCTGATGCATAATGACAAGGGCCACTATGAAATTTTCCACATGTAGAATACAAAGGTTTAAGAGTCCTGGATGGTGCAAAGCTAGCTGAACCATGGCTCATCTGAGAAGTAGGTCCAGGAGTAGTCCGACTCTACTATGGTCTCTCTGAAGGTCCCCTATACCCACTCCTAGAAGCTGACTGATAAGCCACTCCCATATTCTTCATTCCACCATCTTGTTTAGAAGAACTATCTGCTTTAAATTTCTTCTTCTCAACCCTTTCGGATCTAGCTTCCATCTCTCTATTCTCAATTATCCTAGCTTTATCCACCAGTTTAGAGTAAGAATCAAACTCAAGAGAAGCTAGGAGTTTAAACAGTGGAGCCACCAATCCTCTGCGAAACCTCTGAATCCATATTGCTTCTGTAGGCACCAATGTAGGAGCAAATTTGCTTAACTGACTGAACTTCCTAGCATATTCTAAAACACTCATACCAGGGGTTTGAACCAATCTCTCAAATTCTATTGATTTAGCTTCTCTTACACTCTCTAGAAGAAATTAATTCATCACCGGTTCTTTGAATCTCTCCCAAGAAAGATCTTTATTTCCCCGAAGCATACCAAAAATGCTTCTCTTGAACCAATCCTTAGCCTCAGCTTTCATCAAATACCTCATAAATTCTATAGCTCTTCTATCAGGAATCCGCAGAATCTGTACTTTCTCTTCAATTTCTTCCAGAAAATTCGTAGGATCCACTTCACCACAATACTCTGAGGGCTTAAGCTTAAGAAATCACTCAAATGATATTTCTTCCTCTTAACATACAACAGGTGGTGGAACTGCTGGAGAAACAAGGATCTCTGGAGCTTGTACTGGAGGTACCTGTTGTTGTCTTTGCTGAGTAATGAATTCAACTATCATTGTATAATTCCTTTGCAGTTGTTCCAATTGTTGAGCCATATTAACCACATCTACTGGTGGCATAAGAAGAACTTCATTTCCTTCATTTCCACCCACAGAACCTTCTTCAAAAGGCAAATCTCGCTTAGGACGACCTCGACCTCGTCCTCTACAATGATGTGGAGGCATCTCGATACTGATAAAAGAAACAAAGCAAACTTAGATTCAAAACACAAGATTAACACGGATCTATACCAAAGGAATACACAACATTGACGTGACATGGATCTTATGCTCCATTGTTATCTTAATCAACTCTTAAACTAGGGCTCATACACATCTATCTATCTTCTATCTTAAGAATTATAAACCTATGGCTCTGATACCACCTCTGTCATACCCCAACTCTAGTGGTGAGACGGTCCTAGGGCAAGGGTAGGCTTAAGGCCACCGTAAACCTATAGAACACTCATATCCTGAATCTCATTCATAATACACATTCATATCAAATATAGATATCATTACAAATATTCATTTCTATGGTCCAAGTAATCATAATTCATACATTTAAGTTTATCATCATATAATTTCCTCTTGTTCCTTACTGATCAAAAGATATATCCCACATCACTAAGGAACAAGGGTAGCCTAAAATATAACAGTCAGGGCATCAAAATAATACCATCCTCAATATCTAACTATGGAATTCTAGAGTATACTCCTCATACATACAATACCATAATACAATTTAATGAATACATATATCAAAATAATTACAATGATGACTTCTTGGAGGAATAAATCAAGAAGCTTGGTCTTCTATATTAGCTCCTTCTCGAGCTACACTATCACCTGAAATCCACAGAAGAGGAGCAAGCCTTCAACTCAGTAAGATATGAACATGCAATATAAAGATCAATCTAAAGAAAGGTCAATCCAATGAAATATGGGTAAGAAAACATCATATGGTTATGCTTACAAGAACAGAAGTGTTCATAATCGAATAGCACTATCAAATCACATGATATAACTATATAGCGCATCAGTAGCCTTGCTACCTATCACAACAGAGCGCATCAGTAGTCCTTGCTACCTTATCGCAAATGCATGTTTGGCCAGGCATACGCCTAGAACTCATGTCCCCTCTAGGTGGAACACTGATAAAAACCCTACCAGCTAGGTTCCCAAAGTGTATAATGTACCAATGAATTTACTCTAATTGGGAAGAGCATTCTATCTATAGGGTCATATGGTTGCAGTCTCACAAGAAAATATATTGGTCACAAGACCACCAACATATAATATAAATTCAGTTAAATTAACAAATAAATTTCATATGAACTTGATCCAAGGAACGATGACCAAGTCATTCACAATATATACATGGTAATCACATGAAACAAATTATCATTTTATTTGAGAATATCTTGGGAATTTCAATTGATAGGTCAGTAATACAATATCATATAATATGTGAATCATATATGTGAACATTAGGAAGGTTTGGACAATTCATTTCAAAGAAGTAATTTACATATGCAATGTTCATACTTACCTCAAAGTAATTTATACTCAGTTACTTGTACAATCAATAATTCTTCTTTAATTTCTTGAATCCTCTTTTCCCTATGACATTTCCCCAAATACTAAAAATTAGGGTTTCCTCAATTAACAATACATAATATGATTCTCTATAATTTTAATCATCTTACAGCCTCTATTATTGTTTCCTAATATCAATTTAATTAATCTCTTAAGAAAATCTGAAGTTTAAGAATCTGCTTATTATTCATGTCACTATTTATCATAAATTTTAATATTCTGAATATTAATCAAAATTAATAGTCTTAAATACTTATAATAAAGTCTATATACTCATATAGATATATTCTATCAATCAAAAAATTCTTAATCTAAAGAGTAAATGAAGTTTGGAGAAAATTAACTTATTTTCCCCAAAACTGAATTTCTGAAAAATCTGACTTGAGAATGATGATCACAACCTTAAATGTACTAATTTAATGATTCAATGCATTAATTTTGAGTATTAATGCATTAAAAGCAATTGGGATAGATTTGAAAAATATAGGAGAAGAAATGAGAACGAACGAAGAAAAGAGAAGAAGAAGATATCGTGAAATTAACTGTTGCTTCTCCTTTTATAATAGACTACTGCCTCTCAGTTTCCTGCTTCGCCAAACTCACTTCGCAATCTCACTTCGCATATGTCACTTCGCCAAACTCATTTCGCATATCTCCACTTCGCATATGCCACCTTGGCAATGCGTCTTCGTCAAACTCGCCTCGCCTATCTCCACTTCACATATGCCACCTCGGCAATGCCTCTTCGGCAAACTCGCAAATACCACTTCGCATTACCAGCTCGCAATACCTCTTCGCATTGCCGACTTGCACCACTAATATCTGTCGAGCTGGAAAACTTTCTTCGTCAACTCATAATAAACTAGCTCGTAAATGAGCTACAAACATCCAAACTCCTTGATTCTTTTTGTCACTTAAAATAGACACTCAGGGGTCTAACATATTCAAAATTTAAATCAAAAGAAGGTCTACACAAATTATGGTGAATTTCTAAAATTCACCCTGACTTTTACTGCCCAAAATCATCTGAACATGTCTAATTAATTCCACTCTCAACTGAGCTATACTTATCCAATTCTCCTGAAATTTTGCAGCCAACAACATAACATATAAATGAACATTTGTCATGTTTGCACTTTTGGCTTATTCAATCTCAATCATTCCCAGAAAAATTAAACATTCTCAAATTTCTGTAGAAAATAATGAACCAAACATGTTCTGGTCAAGGAGGAATATCTCCTCTCACACACAAAATTTCACAAAACCCTTTTACAGACCTAAAGATGAGATATAAATCTACAACTTTTATGTTTTACATTTTTCCAAATTATTCCTTTAAAGTTATAAAACTAATCTCACAAACTCCTCCCTGCATACAGAATTCTAGATTTCTCAAAACATTTATATATTCTCAATCAATTCAACAAACATACAATTAATAAAATAAACAAAAAAAAAATGACAGGTATTACAATTTTACACTACAGACCTCAATATTTTATACAAAAGTACAAATTTTATAAAAATGGGTGATATTTGTAAATCGTATAATTTATAAAATTTTATATTACAAACCCCAATATTTTATAAAAAAGTATAAAATTTTGAAAAAATGGCTTATATTTTGTAAATAGTACAATTTATAAAATTTTACACTACAAATCCTAATATTTTGTAAAAAAGTATAAAATTTTGTAAAATTTGCTCTTATTTACAAATAGTACCATTTATAAAATTTTACACTACATATTCCTATATTTTATAAATAGTATAATTTACAAAATTTTACACTACAAATCCTAATATTTTGTAAAAAAGTGTAAAATTTTATAAAATTGCCTTATATTTTGTAAATCGTACAATTTACAAAATTATATACTATAAATCCTAATATTTTGTAAAAAAGTACAAAATTTTGTAAAAATAGCTTACATTTTGTAAATCGTATAATTTATAAAATTTTATACTATATATCCCAATATTTTATAAAAAAAGTGAAAAATTTTATAAAAATAACTTATATTTTGTAAATCGTACAATGTACAAAATTCTACACTACATATCTCAATATTTTGTAAAAAAGTGCAAAATTTTATAAAATGATTTATATTTTGTAAATCGTATAATTTATAAAATTTTACACTACATATCCCAATATTTTGTAAAAAAGTGCAAAATTTTGTAAAAATGACTTATATTTGGTAAATCGTACAATTTACAAAATTTTACACTATAAATTCTAATATTTTGCAAAAAAGTGCAAAAATTTGTAAAAAAAGCATATATTTTGTAAATCGTATAATTTACAAAATTTTACACTCAAAATCTTAATATTTTATAAAAAAGTGAAAAATTTTATAAAAATAATTTATATTTTGTAAATTGTACTATTTATAAAATATTACACTATAAATACCAATATTTTGTAAAAAAATGTCAAATTTTGTAAAAATTACTTATATTTTATAAATTAATTAATTTATTATTTTTAATTTCCTTAATTTTTTTTATTCCTTTTATATTATTACTACTTTTTAATTAATAAAAATATTTCAAATTATTATTTCACATTATAATTTGAGAAATAATATTCCAAATAACAATTTTGGGTTTAATTTTTTTTTTTTATCCTTACTATTATTAATTTCTAAATTTCCTGAAAAATAATTTTTGTTTTTATTTATATTATTATTATTATTTAAATTAAAAAAAATAATTAAACTAAAATAAATTATTATTTTATTAATAACTCATTTTTTATTCATGACTTTAGCTTCATTTTATTTTGACAGCAAACATAAAGTATTTAAGGGGAAAGTAATTATTTTTTATAATGGGTATAAGTTTTACTTTTTACTATAAATAATTTATTTTGTTATAAACAAATCAAGTAAATTAATAAATAATATTTCAAATTGTTCATTTAAATTATAATTTGAAAAAAAAAATTACAAATTACAATTTGGGGACAAAATATTTTTATTTTTCATTTTTCATATATTACTAATTTTTTCTTTATACACTAAATATTACTAAATCAAAATAATTATTTTTTATTAATAACATATTTTATGTCCAAAGTATGATACAATATTTGTTGAACGGGAAAATATAATAATTTTGGCGGAAAGATCTACAAAATTTTGTAAACCGATTTTTATGAATAAATTAATACTTTTACTATAAACACTTACTTTCTTTTTTTTTTTATCAAATCAAGTAACTCATTGCTTAAAGTAACTATAGAATTTATCCCAATATCAATATAATTGACTTGAACATGCGTGTACTAGTAAACTTGCTTGATATGACACGCTAGACTTTATTGAGCTGTAATTTGTACGTGAAGTCTAAACCAAGACATACATTTCAGCGAAAAGCCATGCCATTGGAAAAAAGGGCATTTATTGGGAGATGATATTTCCACTTCCACCATGGACCGCTTCAATATGTCCTTGCGTGTCAAATACTTTCCACGTTTGTTTCTATCTCCAAATATTATAAAGGAAAATTAAAATCTTTATTATCTCATCCTAAAAAAAATTAAAACTAGTGACATGGTAAATTTTATTTATCAGGTAAACTTGGTCTAGTGACCAAGAGTCTACCTTGATGATAAGAGCAAAATTTTTTAAAAAAATATTTTAAATTCGAATTATCTTTTCATCAATTAAGCGTGTGATTTATTAAAAATAAATATGATATTTTATAAAAAAAATTTCCTTCCCATTAACATTAAATACTAATATCAATTAAAATTTAATCAACCATTTCAAATCACTCAAGTTATAGTGAGTGTTTGAATTTTAAATTTAAAGATTCAAAACTTGTTAATTTACTAAAAAATTGATAGTAAATTGGTCTTTTAAGTAAATTGCATGTTTGAAATAATTTTGAATAATAAATTTTGACTCTCAAAATATATTTTTTGGTAAATTGTTAATACCAGCTTATTTTATAAATGGAATTTTGAATACAAAATTCATTTGAATTTTTAAAATCTTAATTTGACAATGGTAGACCTAAACACACCATATATTCATTGTACCGCAAATTTTCCTTGCATTTATGTGACATAATAGTCAAACGTTGGACTGGTTCGTCTTGTTTGCTTTGGCGCTTTATTGCTGTCCGTATTTGGATAAAAATTCGCTCTTCAAGATTAGTTTTTCTTTCTCTTGGTTTTCCAAAGATGAGACAAAGTCTTTCAATAATAATAATAATAGTACAAAAACAGATTATTCAATAAGGAAAGTAATTACTTTGTCCCCAGCACCAAAAAAACATTAAAAAAACCTTATTATATGAACCTGTACATATCAAATATATATTTAATTATTTAAAAAAAGTGGATTAATTATTGAATTAAGGATAAAATTATAATAATACTTCTAAAATTTATCATCACTAGAATTTGAGTCCCTAAACTAATTGCAATATGGTGAAAAGAGTAAAGTTTCAAAGTATCAGAGTGTTTTACAATATAATAAATTTTAAAATTTGAAAATTAAAATATCATATAAACTAAGATATTAAGACTAGTAAGAAACGGCCCGTAATGCCTCCGTTTACTTCCTTCCAGCATTTATAATGGCCCGACCTGATACTTGCTCCAAATAACCTATTGTTTTACCTCAACTTAAAATAGTTAACCCAGTTTATATAAATAGTAACTAGTTGGATTTTATAAACAACTTTCCAATATGTTACACTTCCAATTTGGGATGGTAACTTACTTGTTGACATGTTAGCTTAAGCTCCTCAAGCCAGCAAGTCATCTAACTAAGTTATTACATTAGTATTATTCATCCTAAAGCTTTTTATAAGCTCTTTGGTACATTTGGCTTGATTGATCAAGGTGTCATATTCCAATTGCTTGATTTGTAGCCCAAAAAAAATAGATCTTCCATCATATTAATATCAAATTCCCAGATGGACTTGTGGCCTTAGTACAAGTATCCACATTTGTCTTCTCTCAAATTGATTCAACTCCTTTTCATTACTAGAATCCATTGATTATCTTTGAGATTGATGGTCGACATTCTATAAGCGACTTGTTGAGTCTACGCACTTCTTGTCTTGTAGTCGGCCCGTAATGCCTCCGCTTGCTTCCTTCCAGCTCAGAATGCCTAATGCCGATTATCTAGTTCTAGAAGCTAACCACTAGAAGCTCACACTTCAGGTGTCGCTTCCAGCGCAAGAGGCCAAACATTATGCCAAACTTTGAAATATAATGGTTACTTCCATGATGGTGGGCGAGATAGCAAATCAGTGTTAACCAAAGTAGTTGTTGTTGGAGCAACTCACCTTTTGGTTTTATTATATTCAACTATTTAGTTGTTTTTCTTCATTCACATTCTTTGACTCCATTTGTGAGAGAAATGTATTCACAAGTATTGTAGACTTTGGATCTTATTCTAATACCATAGGTAGGATCTACATTGATTTAAGTGTCATAACTTATTTCCTATTCCTAGTGTTGTATACATTGCTCGCCTTCTGCAGGGGCATCCAATCTTCCATGCGGCTATCCCTTACCGTCACCTCATCAAAAATAGGAAGCACTGCATTGAGATCGAAAGCTTAGCCTTCACATATTTGTTGTTCTCCTCAACGATCTTATAATGATCCTCATTTGCTTTTTATGCATGAGAATGAGTATGATTACTTAAAATAAATTTCAAGGATTAAAATTAAGTGTGAAGCACAAGCAGACAATAGAATCACCCAAGATGTCTTTTATATGGATGTAAGGGATAAACTTACCTAAAACTTCAATTATAAGGCCATACTGAGTGTTTTCACATCATAGAAGATGTTGTCTAGTGAGGGTCTTGATGTGTACGAGCTCATCGCAGCTAAGGTCTATTGGTCAATCTGGAAGACTAGTAGTTGGGTTCATTAATTTCCTAGGAAATCCAAATCTTTCCCCATTTCTCCCAAGTCATCAATTCGCACAATCACTGCAAACCTGTTGTTTCAGTTTGAAATTTTGCTGTCTTTGCTTATATAGAGAGGGTAATGCCCATTTGTTGATGTGATCTAGACATTTTTCTCACAAGACTTAGAGATCTTAAAGAAAACTTGAAATATTTTTGGTGGAGAGACCAAGTTCAGAGCCATACACATCACCTAGAAATGGTGGAAGTCCTTAATCAAGTTGGAATGGAGCATCATGGGATTCACTTGAAAGTGATTAAAGCAATCCATAAAGAATTAAATGGGAGGAAATCTCAGTCCAACCTCCAATTAGTGATAGAAAAAGATAGGAATCATTGTTCTTAGGAATCTCCACTAGTCCATCAACGTCTGGAGCCATAAAGATTTTTTCATTAGTCTTTGGAATGCATAGACTAAAGTTTGATTTGTCTTATAGATTTGCCTTGAAGATAGAAAAGTCACTTTCTTTAGTTATTGTGGAAACAGTAGACCAAGCGCTTCATCACTACCTCATCGACTTCAGTGCATCGAAGAGCGATTGTCATAGTGAGAAATAAGTAATAAACAAAAGAAAAATAAGGAAGAGGAAAATTTAGAAAGGGATATGAGAATGGCAGGAAGTACAAGAAGGCAAAGGAAAGTAAAGTGAGAATGAGAATGAGGATGAGGATGAAAAAGCCCTAAATTTACCCAAAGTGCGATATTTAAATCTTGAATTTCTTGATAATTGCTCCTCAACCATTATTACGAAAATCAAACCGATAACAGTTGCGCAAGGGCTAATTTGTCTCTCCAACTTCTTGGCTATCATCAAGCCAGTGTCCTGCAGACATCTCAAGAATGATCCTCCATTTAATTTTATATCCTTAATGTCAGAAGTAAAGATATTTACTTAAAAGAAGAGTCTTCCTTGAAAAGACATCTGATACAAAAAGAAAAGTATCTCGAAATTGAGTCTAAAATAGAATGAAGAAAATAAAATTAACAATGTGGTCTCTTCAAAGTAAATTAATGCTAGAAAGAAGTATTTCAATCGAGGCTAAACATGGCTTCACGTCGGCGAAATAGGGGGACCTTTGATAAGGAAAAAAAATATTTAATCTTATTAAGCCCAATATAGAGTAAGCCCATCTAAGATACCACTTGCTTATGGGCTTGGAATATAGATCCAGTTATCAGACCGACTCTCTCGAACCAAGGATTCGTTTGGCAAGGCATTGGCTCGCCCTCGAGACTCATCTTCATTCTCATCTTTGAAGGTCGTCCAAACTAGTTCTTCACTTTTATATCAAGTTGAGACTTTATTCTCCATCTAGACTTACTTACCAAAGTTACCTAGAAGTCATTAAGTAGGCCATTATAATAATCGTTACTTATCAATGTGTAAGACAAAACATGTAAGGGTTTAGCATACTAAAGGCGACGCCTTTCTAGTAATAGTAACCTAATACATGCTTGGTGCCAAGCATGCCGATGCTAGAGAGGCTACTTGTGCCATCAAGTCACACAATTGATCCTCGCCTTGAGATGCCGCCACCTATGCTTCTACTAATTCTAAGGTGAAACCAAGTGAGTATAAAGAAAAAGGATGATCACCATTTGAAGGTAGTTTTCTCTACAACTTCTCATTCCCTTTCTTTCATTGAAATATCTCTCTAGAACCAGGAAGAAATTCAATCTTCTTCCTCAAGATTTCTAATCTCTATAACTTCTAACTTAAGTATCGGAGGTCTTTGTTAAACCAAAGACTTGACCCTTTAATGTTGTTGTTTATTTTGTAGACCCAAATCCATTACAAAAAGAGTCCAGTCCAATCATGGTGTATTGGGTTGTAAAAGATAATAAAAATGGGAATATTATATAAATATATTGCTTTTTGACTTTTTTTTCAATTTTATGGTTTTTTTTTTTTTTTTTTTTTTTTTTTTAATTTTTTATTTTTTTTTGTATTTGTTTGTTATATGTGGAGTATATGTTTTGTTTGTGTGGTTTTTTTTTAAAAATTTTTTTTATTTTTATTTTTTTTGTTTTTTTATTTTTTTTTGATTTTTTTGTTTTTTTTTTTTTTTTTTTTTTTTTTTTTCATTTTTACTGTTTTTTGGTATATGTTTGATATATGTGTAGTATATGTTTGGTATGTGTCGTATTTTTGAAAAAATATTTTTAGATATATAGTATTTTTGAAAAAATATTTTTAGGTATGTAGTATTTTTGAAATTTTTTTTTTCAGACAGTAAAAATGAAATATTTTTTATTTTTTTATTATTTTAAAAAAAATTCCAATAAAAACTTATTTTCTTCAACTGAGCCCACACCTCATAATTTTTGAGAGAGTTTTAATCCAACAGGGGTTTCCTTCTTAATTAATTAATGGAAAATTCTTATTATGCTTGCAAAAGTTATTACCCATCTTTTTAAGTAGTAATGAATAATTCAATGTCATCATTAATTTTTCAAGCATCATGTGTGTAAGGGAGACTTTCACATAGACACCTACCCATTTTATATTGTTCTGCAAGATTTTCAGGAAGATACAGTATCAAAAAAATGGCTTTTTCAAGAAAACTTCTTTTCTTTCTTTGTTCCTTCGCCATTCATTTTTTGGTTCTCACCTCAGCTCAAGAGCCTGTTATGTTATACAAAGACTGTACACCTAAAGGAAATTACAGTGACAATAGTACTTATCAAGCAAACCTCAATAAACTCCTCACTTCTATATATACCAACACTGGTATAGACTATGGATTCTATAATTTCTCTTATGGAGAAGACCGAGACCGAGTTTATGCAGTTGCTCTATGCAGGCCAGATATTAGCTCTCAAGCTTGCAGTGACTGTATAAAAAATGCTAGTGATTCCCTTCTTATTCTATGTCCAAACTTTATGGAAGCAATTGGTGGGCAAGATAATTGTATGGTTCGCTACTCAAATCGCTACATTTTTAACCTTATGGAAACGGTACCTTATTTTTGGGTGTATCGAGAGCGCAATGTCTCTGAACCTAATTTGAGTGGATTCAATGAATCCCGGACAACCTTGTTAAGTAGGCTTCGGGATAAAGCTGCGACAGGCGATTCACGTTACAAGTTTGCTATGGATCAGCTTGAAGCCCCCAACTTCCAAACAATATATGCACTCGTACAGTGCACTCCTGATTTAACTGAATCAGAATGCCGAGATTGCTTGTATAATGCATCTGGACTTATTCCACAGTGTTGTGAAAATAGAAGTGGAGGAAGAATTTATAATCCAAGCTGTAATTTTAGATATGAGACTGAACGTTTCTACACTCCTATGGATATGCCAACCCAACCGCCTCCCCCACCAGGTTCTAGTAAGTAGGTCAATTGAAACATAATAACTAAATTGATTTTCTCTTTTTGCAATCTGTCGGATAAAGTTCTATTTTCTTAATATTTTTCAGTAATCTCAACTTTTATGGTTTTTGCAGGATGGAAGAGAACTGTCATCATTGTTGTTGTTACATTAGTTATCTCTGCAATCCTTGCAATTTGCATATGCATCTTCTTGAGAGTAAGGAAAAGGAAGAATGAATTTGAAAGGATAAGGAAGAATGAATCTGAAGGAACAAGTAAGTATTATAAAATAAATTTACCTTATTTAGTTAAATTTATTTTAGTTTCTGAAAAATGACAAATTCATTGTCATTTTTTCCTTTTCTTCCCGTTTATTTATTTTATCAACTAATTGTTCATTTTGGTGTGTAGATGATTATGAAATTGAAGAAGTGGAGTCCTTGCAATTTGACTTTGGCACTGTGAAAACTGCCACAGATGACTTCTCTGAAACTAATAAGCTTGGACAAGGTGGATTTGGTGCTGTATACAAGGTAATAAAAAATTGACATGACAAAGAATATTATCATTTCTGTATAAAAGAATATGTCAAATCAAGAAATAATAAATTTGCTTGTGAATATTTTCAATGTGTTGTTATCAAATTAGCCGAGTGTGTATATAAAAGTTATATTTGGGGGTGTTTCCAAATCCAGGGTAGGCTTCCCAATGGACAGGATATAGCTGTGAAGAGATTGTCTAGGGGTTCTGGACAGGGAGAATCAGAATTTAAGACTGAGGTTATATTAGTGGCCAAGCTTCAGCACAGGAATTTGGTTAGACTATTGGCTTTCTGTTTTGAAAAAGATGAAAGGTTGCTTGTTTATGAGTTTTTGCCTAACTCAAGTCTCGACAAATTCATATTTGGTAATGTTTCTATTCTCTTTTTAATATAAAGCTGGGCTGTGTTAATTATACTCTAAATTAGTCTTATTTTAATGCTTCCTGATTTGGTTAATGAAATTATAGACCCAATAAAACGAGAACAATTGGATTGGGAAACACGTTACAAAATCATCAAAGGCATTGCTCGAGGTCTACTTTATCTTCATGAAGATTCTCGACTTCGGATTATTCATCGTGATCTCAAAGCTAGTAATATTCTGTTGGATGAAGATATGAATCCAAAAATATCAGATTTTGGCACCGCAAGATTGTTTGCAGTAGATCAAAGTCAAGATGAAACAAAAAAAATTGTGGGGACATTGTAAGTATAAGAATCATAACATAAAAAATATCAGTTATAAATGTCAATTGAAAATAAAATTATTAATTTTATTGATGATGTTTCACAGTGGATATATGGCTCCAGAGTATGTAACCCGAGGACACTTCTCAACCAAGTCAGATGTATTTAGTTTTGGTGTCTTAGTTTTGGAAATAGCAAGTGGCCAAAAGAACAGTTGTGTCCAAAGAGGAGAGGAAGAAGAGGACCTTCTTACCTATGTAAGTATTTCTAAATTTTTAGAATTCACTAACGAGCCTTTGGTTCAGTGCTCCTACAATCGTTCCCAGGAGTGTAATTCAAGTTCCAGTCGGAGCCAATAATTTACCAAAAAAAAAAAAGGACAAGAAAATTTAGAATTCAGTTTGTTTGTGGTTTCTCACTTAATTGAAATTTTGCAGGCCTGGAGAAATTGGAATGCAGGCGCAGCTTTAGATCTTATAGATCCTGCTTTAGTGGTTGGTTCAAGAAATGAAATGTTGAGAAGCATTCACATTGGGTTGCTTTGTGTTCAAGAAAATGAAGTTGATAGACCAACAATGACTCACGTCATGACCATGCTTAGTAGCTACTCTTTCACTCTACAGGTTCCCTTAAAACCTGCATTTTTTATGCACAGTTCTTTAGGGGCACAGATATCTTTATCCTCTGAATCAAATGGGTCTCAAAGAGAAGTTGTCCAACACTCCAAAAATGAAATTTCAATCTCTGAGCTGTATCCTCGATAGTGTTCGTGCTGCACAGAGCACAATACCAAGATTACTTCAAATTTAATTTATATACTCTGTTTTGTAATATCATCCTCACTAGATTATATTCAAATTGAATGAAATTGCAATAAATTTGGAGTAGAGTGGAAAGCAGTCTATCGCTCTATTTTGTATGGGGTTAAATTTGCCCCATGTTACTGATACATTGATCCTAGTGCCAATATGTAAAAAGAATTCAATTTAATGCATTTCAATTAATAAATTATTGCGCAAAAATTATTTCAAATAGAGTATAAATTAATAATAATGAGTTCAATTTTTATTTTATGTATTTAAAAATAACTAATAATATTAGAATTGGATGGATTAGTCCTTGAACTGTAAGAATACTCATGTAATTTATTTATTATTTTAGTTTAATTAAATTAAATTCTTATGAAATTAAATTTAAAATGATTTTATTTTTTTAATTAAAAAAGTATATCTTTTATTGATCTAATCTTTTTTCAAATATAAAAACTAAAAATATTTAAAATTATATGCAATTTCAAACTGAACGAAAATAAAATTGATATTTTAATTTAATAATAAAGTGAAATTAACCAATACTAAATTTTTATTCCCAATACATAATATTATTCTTGGATATTTCCCAATGCTTTGTGCAACTTTTTTTCATGGTAAAGGTTAAAAAAAAAGCTTTCTTCTTTCTTCTTTTATTTTTATTTTTTCATACATATTAAATCTTCTTTTCGAATGAGACTAAGGTTATACTTCATATTAGATATATACATTCAAAAATTATATGCTAAAAATAAAACATAAAATTTTAGGAACTAATCATTTGAAAAATCTAAAATTTTACTTAATTTTTTAATTTTGTCCAGAATATTTAATTTGTTGATTTTGTTCCATTTTACTGTTTTAATTATAGTTAGTCAAAATTAAAAGTAAAAAAATTAACATTTTATTTATAATTGAAACAAATTAATTATCTTAATTTTTTTTTTCTTTCTCTACACTATATTTTTCACTTCAAAAAAATTATTTTCCTCTTTTTATGTTTTCCAATTTTTTTTTTTTTTTTTTTTTTTTTTTTTTTTTTTTTTTTTTTTTTTATCTTTTTTCTTTCCTATCCAACTCTTTCCCCTTCTACACCATAAGCCCTTGCAAATAATAATAATAAAAATAAAAAAAAATATTTCTCTATTTCTCTCTTTAAGCACCTAAACTTTAATATTATAATAATTCATTTATAATTTATAAAAGAAAAAAAATGAAGTTTAGATATATGAAGGAGAAATAGAAACGAAAGGTAGATGAAAATAAGGGGTGAAATTAGGTTTATAAATCGGAGGTGCACAAAAAAAGAGAGCAAAACGAGTGGAAACATCAAAAAGATTTCAAAGAATTATGTTGTTCTGTATTCTATATATTCTGTAATTTTCTTTGATTTTTATAAAATAATAAAAGGATCAAATATTTCAAAAAAGATGCAATATTGATAGGCTAACTAACACTATTACTAAATTGATGAAAGAACAAATATATATTTATTATATAAATTAAAAACTTCTAAAATTTTTTCATAAATATATGTATTTGTATTAACTTAAATACATAAATATATATTTTTAATTGGAAAACGTGTTTTTGAAGTTTCTGTAAAAGTGATAGTATCTTATTAAAAAAATATTTTTAAAAAATTTTATTCCTGTCATAAAAATGTTATTTTTTATTTTTGGTTTTCTTTTAAATTTTAATACATATATGAGCTTTCTTTTTTAAGAAAATAAAAAGAATGAAGTATATTACCAACATATTTTACCATTTCAGTGCAATGACCTAATAAAACCAAAATTTTTGATCAATTTATCTTCAGTTGATGGTTGGAACAAAATTAATAAATGTGTCAAGTATTTAACACGAAAGGACATTAAAGCAGTCCGAGGCGGAAAAATCATCTTATAAATTCCCCTTGTTTCCATTTGAATGGCATTTTGGCGAAACGTTTGTTTTGGTTTAGACTTCACCTTCCCCACATTTACAACTCATAATCAAGTCAAGGTTCACTTTGACTGTTGGAGGTCTTCAAGGGGATAGCCAGATGGTAAAGAATAAGATTTGAGATTAGTTTTAAATTTGACTCTCACTTACGAGGGATAATTGTTATAAATTTTTTATTGTGGTGTAATATGTCTTTTTTTATAAATATATTTGAACATATTTGATAAATATATTTGAACATCTGCTCTATATATAGCAGATGTTGAAATATATTTATCAGATAAAGTCATATTACACTATAATAAAAAATTTATAACAATTATCACTCGTGTGTGTGTATATATATATAATTGTTTGATTAAAAATACAATCAAACATACATATCGATACATAATTTAGTGAACAGTACATATTCTCCTAGATAATAAATTTAAAATTGATTTTCTATTTTCAATACTAACGATTGTGTTAGGAAAAACCAAGTCTATTACGTGACACTTATTATATTATTTTTAGGAGAATATATAAAAATATATTTTGTGATTTAATGATTTCTCTTTAAAGAAGCTCATAATTTTTTTACATTTGAATTTTTTAAATATTTCGGATCTGATTCAACTTGGTTCAGTTATTCATTAATCTTCAGACCCAAATTACTTTATATTTATAGAATCAATTCGGTTCAGAAATAAATTGGGCATTCAAAAATTTTATATCTACGTTTACAAATGATTCAGATATATAATTCAGATCAAATAATCCGTAACCCGTATTGTTCATGTTTCCTCCTCCAATACACATCTATCCAAATAGCCTCCTATGTATCCTAACGGTACGCCTTGTTTTTATCAGCTGCAGAATCACACTCTTACCTACTTCCATAGTACCAATGTTCTCCACCCCAATACCTTCATACTCATGAACCAAGACCACTTAAGATGTTTGATGATGGAATCATCAATAATCTTTTCACCACCTACAACTGTACCGTCACCAAAAAAAAATGTAGCCTGCATTCTCTTTGTAAATTCCCACATCAGTTGGCTTTCAACTGCTATCCCCTTTTGCGCCTCCGTGTATCACATCGCCCTGGGTTGTGAAAACATAACTACACCTATACTTCCTCTCTAATTTCTCTTAGGAGGTGAAATTGATAATAAAAACAATGTCACAGTTATTTTCTCGTAACCAATCAATACCAGTAACATGTGGCTGCAGCTCATTTTCAAGGTGAAAGGCTTCATAAACATCCATGCTGATTCTTTAGACTTGACAGGAACTCTCATTTAAATTCTTGATTCTACATATGGCTTGGTGAACTCCACTTTATCTGACTTGTGAATTAGTATAGTGACATTGCCAATAACAACATCAAAAGTCTTGTTATAGACATGATTCACCATATTGTTATAGGTTCCATAATAAGCAACTAGTACTTGATTGGTATCAGACTACTGTAACTTATTCCAAAAAGGTAATCCATTCTTTGTTGCCTTATGGACCCTAAGGATTGCAGGCATCCTCTCAAAGAGCTCCATGAGGTGTAGAGCATAGACACAGAGTCCTCGCCTCTTCTCAGGTCCACGCGAAGCCTCAATGATATTAATTATTGGGGGGGATGTTTGAAGTACTATGGAAACAAGCCAAAATCCTATGTTGACTATCTGAGTTTTATCTTTCAAGTGTTCTCTTTCGATCTTTACCAATGTTGAGGACAATGAGCTCCATCATGCTTTTAGTAGTCATAAAAAACCCCAGGGTAATAGGTTCATGAGCAGAAATACGACATAAGAGAGAAACAACAGTGCCTTATAAAAATAGGAAGAAATATTGTTGATGTTAGGGTAAAAAATTTACTATCACCATTTGGAATTGATGATTTCAGAGGATTGTCTTGCATTTCCACATGAATTTTCTGAGGCATTACATTCACATTTTTTGAGTAAACAAGTTTACTTGAGGGACCGTCCTTGAAGAACTACCCATCTCCTTCACTCTCTTTTTTTTTTCTTTCTGCGTTGTCCTTAATGATTCCATTATCTGTTTGGATGCCTCCACCACTTGTTTGGACCTTTCTGCTATTTGCTTAGAGTTTTCTAGTATCCTAAGCCATAATTTCTTCTGAGAGATGGATTGAAATTCAAAGAATTTGTTGGAGAATTGGAAATTTGCTTCTATCATGGTCTCCTCCATTGATTTTTTTAAATCCAAAATCTGAAGATTACACAGGAACAGACTGCTCTGATACCAAGTTGTTATGACCTAAATTCATAACTTCTTAATATCAAGAACAATGGAAGATAGAACAGAATAAGGAAGTAGACAGAGACCGAGAGAGAAGAATATGTAGAAGAAGGAGAGAACAAAAATATAAGAACAAGAGATAGAGAGAAGAGAGAATTAGAAGATAAGAATGAGATATTTCATTGGTTAATCAGCATCACAAATCTATTAGAGATTATTCTATTTATTTTGGATGTAACAGCCTAAAGGGTGAGCTCAAGTCACCAAGTTGTGACCTACTGTAACAGTCACAAAGTTGTGACACAAGGTGATATGTTAGAGAATACTCCATAAAATATACATCAAGATATATATATATATATATGAAGGAAATAAAATGTAGAGAGATAAAATATATATAAAAAAAAAAATAAGAGAATAAATGATAAATATGAATGAGAGAGAAATCAATCCCCCAATATAAAGTGTATGAGGAGATATTCATAGTGATCAATAAGAGATATCATAATATGATAAGATGAGGTGTATATATAGTTTAGTTAAGTAAATATAAATAAATAAGTGACACATGGTTACCTTTTAAGTTTACTAATTAAAAAAATACTATAAGAGAGACCAGTTTCCTTTAACAAGTCCCACTTTAAAACCATCGTACCAAAACTCTCTTAAATAATCTCATAAATATGAAAATTAATCTTCAAATTCCGCCACTAAATTTCAAAATTATTTCCATGTATCTACATTTGCTCCCCTGCATAACATTTCAATGTTTTTTAAGGCACAATAAGAACATAGGAATTGAAACTGCAAAGCTAAATATAAGCTATTAATATAATATA
>CANXYC010495267.1:0-10636 GCA_948193065.1 Aleurites moluccanus
TTGGTCGGTTGTTTGTGTCAAATCCTGATTTGGTTTTGAGATTTAAGGTTAATGCACCATTAAATCCATATGATTGGAAAACTTTTTATACCCATGATCCTGTCATTGGATACACAGACTATCCTTTTCTGACCCAAGCAAATGAGGAGCAACAGCCTGTTTCACACGTTTGAATGAATTAATATTTGGGATTATATGATAGATGGTGGTGTTCTATAACCAATGTCAATGGTAAAAGTTATCTATCAAATTGTTGTTTTTGAAATATTGATTAATTAAGTTAATAATTTAATATAATTTTATAAATGTTATCTATCAAATTCACATTCAAAATCTCATATAGGCGTAATATGCTGAGGCAGAAAGAAATTCATGATTAACAGGCACTACTAAAAATTTATTATTACGTGACAAGTTTTTGATAGTCACAAAAATTCTTATCACGAATAATACTTTATTAGTTTCAAGTTTTCATAAGAATTATATTATTAGTTATTTAGTGACATATAAAAAATCTTGCAATAAAAATTAATTTTTTTTTTTACAATTTAATATAAATCATCATAAATTATAATATGTAAATTTGAATATTATATCTATTATGATAAATATTTTATTCTTGTAACTAAAATATTATTTGTGATAAATATAATAGTTACACAAAATTATTAAGAATAAATAATAAATTTAAAATTTATTATTCATTTATGATTAGAGTTTCAAGTTGTCATAAGATTTAAGTTATTAGTTACATGGTAATAATAGAAAAAGCTTGTAATAAAAATTTATAAATTTTGTGACCATTTAATATAAATCGTCACAAATTATAATTCATAAATTTAGTTAATATATTTATTATGAAAAATATTTTATTATTGTAATTAAAATTTTATTAATAACAAATATTGTCACACTAACTTTTTGAGAATAGATGATAAATTTAAAACTTGTCATTCTAAAATTAATAAATAAAAAAATTATCGTGACTATTACAAGTTGTCAATAAATTTTGTATGAAAAATTAATTTTGTTACTTATTAATTTTTATTTTTATTTAAGTTAAAATAATAAATAACAGTTACAAATTAATTTTTTTGGTAAAATAATATTTAGTCCCTAATTTTTAAGGAAATTAATATTTGGGTTCATGTTTTTTCAAAAAGTAACTATTGAATTCCTAATATTTGATTTCGTCATACAAACTGATTTTTTTGTCAAATTTTTCTAGATTTTTCTTCAAAAAATTAAAAAATAAAATCAAATAAATTTTTTCCCAAAAACTCTCGTTTTCAACCTCTATATTTTTTTCTTCATTTTCTTTCATTATTTTCATTATCCTTCACTTTTTTTCTATTTTTCTTCTTTCATTTTTCATTTTCCATGTTGTTTTCTTTTTCATTCTACTGTTGATATCATTTTCTTTATTTTTTAGTTACTTTTTTTATTTTTTTATTTTTTGATCTTGATTTTTAAAGATTTAAATTCTTGGGATTTTTTTTAATAAAGAAATATTTGTGTGTGGATATTATGATTGGTGAAATTGTGTGGAGAATGAAGATTTGAGAGTGACGAAAAGCAAAAAAATTTGGAAAAGAGTTAATGGAATGACATATAAAAGAAAATTTGATGGAAAATGAATGATATTTTCATTTTTTTTCACTGTATTCCACGGAAAATTTAAAAAAAATAACCAATTTATATGACAGAATCAAATATTAGGGACCTAATAACTACTTTCTGAAAAAAGTGAAAATCTAAGTATTAATTTCGCTGAAAGTTAGGAACTAAATAATATTTTACTTTTTTTTTAACATTTTTATTAGATTTTTTTCGTTATCTTTTGTTTTTTCTTTTTTGGAAAACGTTATCTTTGTTGAAAACACCTTAATAGGGAGTTATTCTTATCCTTGCTTTCTTTCTTTCTTTATATATATATATATATATATATATATATATATATATATATAATCACTTTTTAAAAGTTATCTCTTCTACTTCATTTTTCAAGAATTGTATTTTTGATAATTATCTGATATTTTTTTTTAAGAATTATCTAAAATTTATTTTTTTATAAATTTCTAATATATTTTTCTTAGGAGAATAAATATCTAATATATATCTATACATATTAAATATTACATCAATTATTTCTAAAATACCAAGAGAAAGAAGAAAAAAAAGAGACATTAGAGGGATATGATTAAAAGAATTTTAATTAGGATTGCAATTGAACTAAGCCAAACTTTATCTTGCTCAGATTAGGCTCGTTATTTTTTTTCCGAGCTCGAGTTTGAGCCTAAACTTCAAATCAAACAAAAAATTATGTACAAACTTGACCTATTTAATTATTAAACAAGTTCGAGTCGACTATTAAAAATTTATTTATAAATTATAATTGAACTCGACTCATTAATAAATTATAATTAAGCTAATTTGAGCTCAAGCTTGACTTATTATAAATATTCATTTATGTTAAAATAACAATAGCAAAAAAATACTTAAAATTAATATAAAAGAAAAATATGGAATTAGTAAAAAAAAAATCTAATCATAAAATTACATGTATCTTAAAGATATTAATTAATATCTTAAATATGTTAATTAATAAAAAAATATTTTTAAAAATTAAAACATTAAATTGTATAATACTAACAAAATATGAATCTAAAACTTCATTAATAATACAAAAATATAATTATATAATATTTATTTAAGAGTACCTATCTTTTTAAAAATGTAAAGTAGTATTGATTTAAAAAAAATAAATAATTATATTGCATTATCAAACTATTACCTATATATTTTATATATTTATAATATTCGACTAATCCAACAATTAAAATGTATATTCTTATAAATTAAGTAAATGAGCATTATATTTATTGTTCAGAAAATGTAAAAGTAATTTTCCTAATAAAAAGTAACTTTTATTAAAAATTGAAAATACAATTAAATATATAATTTATTTTCCTTTTAAAAATATTTAAAAGTGTATATGTAAGAAAATTAGAAGTATTTGTATTTTAGTTAAATTAAATTATAAAAAAATAGGAGTGTTAAAATATATTTTTTAGAGTGCCAAAATTGTTAGGCTAATAATAATCGAGCTGTTTTCGACCCTATTAATCGAGCTGTTTGTGAGTTTATTCACAAACTTATAATCGAGTTGCTCACGAGCTTAATTGAGCCGAGTTTAACTTTGCTCAAACCCCACTCATTCATTCATCGAATCTTGAAATAAGGCTCAAATTTGGTTCATTTATAAAATGAAACCAATGCGAACAAACTTTTATCGAGTCGAACACTAAATTACTCATAAACAGCTCGGCTCATTTTCAGCTCTAATTTCAATTTTATTTAGAAGAATTACACAATGAGATTTATTAATGGGTAAGTTTCAAAATTATTAATTTTTTTTATTGAATTTTATATAAACCCCAAAGAATAAATTTGAATTTTTTATAATTTTATTTGAATATTGGTAATATAAAATATGGAATTAAATTTCAGTATACCATTGCTTTTTCAGGTATGGTATTGCACAAGATTTATAGCTAATTTATAATTATCAATCAAAATTACCTACAATTTATAACTTTAGGTTTAAGTTATTTTTTATTCAATGATGTTAAGATTTGTAAATTAATTTAAATTTACATTATTCTTCTCGTCATCTTATAACAATTGTTGGATTTTTTTAAAGTTATATATATTGAAAAATTATTACTTTAACAATAATAAAGATTTCTATTTTTATTATGTCAATCAATATACACAAGTTGTTAGATTATCTTAATATTATATTTTTCTTACATGTTAATTTAAAATATATATGTTTATCTAATTATAATAATTACATTTATTCTTAAAATTTAATAATGTGACAATTAAATTTTATCACGATAATTAATTTAGGTAACAATTTTTATTTTTTGTAACAATAGATATTGTCAACAGTTATCTTTTGTTTAACAATAAAATAAGTTGTCATGATATTTAACTTTGATTAGTCATATTTAACTTTGGTTACTCATATATTTGTGACAATAAAATTATATAAATGACAATTCATATTTTTTTTGTCACGATAATAATTGTCACTGGTACCGTTTTATGTGATGATATAATTATTGTCACTAATTTAATATTGTTTATGACAATAAAAATTATCAAAATTACAATAACTTTTAGCCATAAAATTATTAGCTATAATTTCGTAGCAATATTTTATTGTCACTAAATATTTTTTTTATCAAAACTTCTGAACATATATGATAATTTTGATTGTCCCAAAATAGATGATTTATTGTAGTGAGATTTCAATTTCCATGTTCTATTTTGGTTTTCAAAGTACAAAATGTTGCTTCAATTAGAAGGCCATAAACTTATAATTAACCATGCTAGCTCAGTGTGGTTTCTTGGCTATCCCATGCCAATCATACTACATTTTCGTGAATTTTTTGTCAAGCTAAATTAAATAATTTTTTTATTTGAATAGAGTATATCTAATCCGATTTAGACTGGTGGCACCTCCTCCTATTTTTTTATGATTTTTCTTTATTTCTTTCTTTTCTAGTAGTGTAGTTTCAATCACAGTGACTAATAATCTGAGTTTCTAAATCATTAATGTTGCTCCTCCCCTTTTTGAGCGGATGTGAGTTAGCTATATGATTTTGAACACTACATCTTGAATTTTTTCTATCATAGAAGTAGAGGTTTGGTGTTTTTTCATGGTCATGACTCTTTTTCAAGCTTTTATATTTTATTTATAGTCATTGAATGATAGGTATACTCTAATTATTATTCGTGAGTATTTTAACTTCATTGTCTACTTAGGTAAAATCATTATTTATCACTCCCTCTCTAAATTTACCTTTAAAACAGTGAGATCTTGATTATTAGGAGTTCAAATCTACAAATCACTAGTGCTTAATACAAGATTCTCAAAATTTAAGAGTTTAATGGTGCTCTCTTTATCTCTTTTCATAGATCTAAATTTTCTACCTGTTGAGACTTGGGCAAATCTTAAATTTACTATTTTTTTTTTTTTTAAAGTTTTGTTGCACTCTTTTTCTTTGTAATATAATGTTAATAATGTGTGTTATGAGAAAGATTTACTTACAGAGCATTCTTTGTTTACAATTTCACATATGTGATCCAAAATTGCTCTCACTAAAACTGATAAGTCTTGATGGGTTGTTGAAATGAGAGGCTTGAGGAATAGAGGAAACAAATTCTAAAAATTTATTTTCCCCTCCAGTAAAATTTTATTAGTCTCAATTCTTCAATCCACTTCTATTGTAAATCCCTTTTCCTCTATAAATAAAAAATTTTAAAAAAAAAAATTTCTTTCACTAGCTTCGAAAAGTCAACTTCCTCTTCTTTTACTTGCCCAAAAGGACAAAAATCAAAAGAATCTATTTCCAAATAGTAGAGGAGAAGCAAGTCTCAAAACCTAATTTCCAAATTAAAAAATTTATAAAATAAAAAAGTCACATTTAACCAGTCACCCATTGCCGATCGGACTACCACTGGACCTACCACCGCCGGTTTTGGAATCACCGTCGGCCGAGACCCACAACCACTATCATCATCACTGCATTAAATGACGGTCAAAAAACCAGCTGCTACTGCCACCACTCACCTGCATGTTTAGGTCGCACACAAAGAAAAAACCACCGCCAGTGTTAATCACACATCCGAGATTGGCTAGAAACGAGACGCCAGCCTAGCTCCGCTGCTGTCTATAAAAATTTGATAATAGAAATATTTACATCCCCGTAATATTGAAAGTTTATATCTTCCACTGGCTGTGCCGGTGGTAAATGGTGGGTGTGGGTGTGGTTGTGGTTGTGGTTGTGAGTGTGGGAAGTACATAACATTGAAGGGAGGACTAGTGTATCAGCGGGAGAGTAACTAGGAGCATGACTCGGTGGATACTTTATATTTTTTTACATATTATAAAATATGTAAAAATAAAAATTTTATTATATTTTTTTCTTATATAAAATTATTTATTTATTAAATTATTTTTAAAAATAAAAATAAAAATAAAAATTTTTATGAAGTAAAAATTAAAAATAGATGCAAATCAAATTTGAGTTTTTCTTTTTTTAATATATCAGTTTTTTTTTTCTTTTTATGAGAATTAAAAACTGAAAATTTATATAAGAATATTTTTATATATAAATCATATTTTTATTAAATATATTCTATTATCAATCTTTGTAAAAAAACAAAAATAATAAAAGTTTTGTATTAAATAATAATAATAATAATAATAAATAAATATATATGAAATTTAAATCTTCTTTATTTATGAGAATTATTAATTAAATATTATAATTAATAAGGATATTATAATTAAATTTTAATAATAAATAAAAAATAAAAATGTCAGAAATAAAAATATATATATATATATATCAATATCGAAATACATTGTTTTTTCTTCTTACTCTCACTTTTCACTGCCAAAATAAAACTTTAGGTTGAGCCAGCTTACGAATGATAAATTATTAATATTATTAACATTGGTAATATTTGTCTTATAATCCTATTACCGTTTGTTATTTCTTCATTTATTGCCTTCCACTTGAGCAAGTATTGTCAATATTTGGTGTATATATTAATATAATAATATAAAAATATATAGAATAAAAAATAATATCAATATTTTTTTATTAGGTAAAAGAAAGGGTAAAATTTATATTGACTAAAATATATTATCATTTATTAATTTGGATATATGAGATAAGACATTTGATATAAATAAAATTTTTTTCGCTCGATTAATATAAAATAATAAGTGGATAAAAATGAATATTATTATACTTTTAGTAGAAAAAAATAAGAATAATTATTATTTTTATGATCTTTTAATTTTAAATATCTAACTCAAGTTAGTTTAAGAAGTTATTTTGTGTATCCAGTGTACATGAAAATAGTGTACCTTATACTCACATTCAGGTGGTTATCACCTATGTCTGTTGAAGAAGCACTTCACCTAAATGTGAGAGAGAATGCACTATTTTCATATACACCTGGTTAAGATTTTTTTAATTAGTTTAAGTATCCTGATTTCACTTACCTCTCTCTCTCTTTACTTTTCTTTTGACCGTTGTAAAGGCAACACATCCTGATAATAGAATAATACACTTTGCATTCACATTCAAATGATATCACTTACATTTATAGAAGATGGACCCCAAATGTATATGAGAGAGAATGCATTATTTTCATATACACCATGTCTATTTAATAAATTTTTAATTAGTCTAATTATTCAATATATTCAGTGCACATGAAAACAGACCGAAGGAATATGGAGATATAAAAAGATCAAGTCTCTCTAACTTGATCTTTTTTTATTCAAATATCTCATTGATCTCCTAGATCGTTTCGAGAGATATAGTTGGCTAAAGTGTCCTAACAAATTGAAAGAATAAATGATGAAAAGGGTAAGCATTAAACAAGGCCTAGCTGGAAAGCACATAGATTGGAATGATATACTTTAACATAACATTTCATGTCCAAAATAGTGTCACATCCCAACTCTAGTGGTGCGACGGTTTTAGGGTAAGGGTAGACTTAAGGCCACCATAAATCCGTAGAACTCCCAAGTCCTGAATTTCATATATATTCATATTAAGTATAAAATCATGCTATATCATATTCATAATCCATTCAAGCATAAATCATTTCTTTACTATATCATTTCATTAATAATATTTTATTGTTCCTTACTGATCAAAAGATGCATCCCACATCACTAAGGAACAAGAGTACCCAAAAGATAACAATTCATACATCAAAATAGTATCATCTTCTAATGACTAACTACGGAGCTCTAGAGTATACTCCATTACATATTGTGCCATAATACCATTCAACGAATATACATAATTATATATATATATATATCAAAAGAATTACAATGGAAGCTTCTTGGAATGAAAAAGTCAAGAAGCTTGATCTTCTCTACTAGCTCCCTCACAAGCTATACTATCACCTGAAATCCACAGAAGAGGAGCGAGCCTTCAACTCAGTAAGATATGAACATGAATATTATAAGAACTGAATGCTGAATCATGGTCATGAACAATAATTATACATATAGGCATGAAGTAAGTCGTAAGCTTTTACATAGAAGAAATCAAATTCTCATAATAAATCGGCTATGTTAAATCACATCAAATTCAAATCATTGGCTCATCTTTAGAACATAGAATGCCCACAAAGAATGACATTATCAAATATCATCTGGAAGAACTGATCACATATCATAAATACGTATCGGTAGCCTTGCTACCTCAACGTGCACACATGCTTGGCCAGGCATGCGCCTAGAGCTCCTGGTCCCCTCTAGGTGGAACACTGGTACAGAACTCTACCAGCTGAGTTCCCAAAGTACACAATGGACCAATGAATTTACTCTCATTGGAAAGAGCGTTCTATCCATGGGTCATGGGTTTCAATCTCATAGAAAGCATATTGGTCGGAAGACCATCATCATATATCATTATCCAAACTGGGTTCACAAGCAAGAATACATGGACTTGATCCAAAAATATTGATCACGCCATTTTCGGCATATACAAAAATATATAAACATAGGTGAATGAACAAATCAAAGATGCTTAGTCTTATTATTTCAAAGAGACAAGAATTAGGCAAATGTTCATACTTACCTCTTACACAAATTTTCTCTTAATTTCTCCTTAGCAATTCTGCCAATTAATTTCTCAATAAATTCTGAGTTTCTCCTCCTAAGAAATTTCCTAAATATATAAAAATTAGGGTTTCTCCAATCAACAATATTCCACATGATTTCCATTAATTAATTATCTTAGAATCTCTATTCTTAATTCCCAACAATAATCCCATTAATCTCTTAAAGAAAAACTGCATTAAATTTCGAAGTTACCGTTCACAGCAGTTCAACCTCCAAAATTTCTCCCACATTAATTACCATTAATTGCTTCAATTCACTAGCAATAAATTCTATATACCCAGAATTAATTATCCTAACCCATAGACTTAAATAAATCCAAAAAAAATAACTTATGAAGAAAATTTACCTTATTTCCTTCAAACTGAGATTCTGCAAATACTGCTCAAATATGATGATTCTGCCTTAATATGGACTAATATAGAAGTCTATTACATTAATCTAAACTTTAATGCCTTAGAATAAAATATGGAACAAAACTGAGAGGAAGACTGAAATTGCCAAAGGAAGAAAGAAAGAAAAAATCGTGAAATAGATACTGGGTTACTGGGGGTTAAATAGGCTTCTGCCCAGAAAACACGTTAGCCAGCTCGCCTCGCCAAACCAGCCTCGGCAAAGCTACCTCGCCAAACCAGCCTCGGCAAAGCTACCTCGCCAAACCAGCTCGCCAATCCCACTTCGCATTCTTAGCTCGCACTTGCCAGCTTGCCAACCTTGATACGGCAATGCTGCCTCGCACATTCCAGTTCACATATGCTACCTCGCGCATGCTGACTCGCCAGACTCTCCTCGCAACTCTTCCTCGCATATGCCTCTTCGACAATGCTTCTTCACCTCTTCGCTTCATCACCAAGGCTCTTCGCCAAAGCTCTTAGCCAAACTCACTTCGCCACTTTGCTATAATGCTGCCTCGTATTGCCAGTCCGCAAAAATGCCTTCTCGCATTAGGCTGGCTCTCCATAACCAATATTTTTAAGATAAATTCCTGCCTGAACATCCCACACTAAGCCATCTCGCAAATGAGCTACAATTATCCAAATTTATCAATTCTTCTTGCCACTTACAATTAACAGGAAGGAACACAACATAACAAAATTTCAAATCAAAATAAGCAACGCCCAAACTGTAATGACTCTCCAAATATCACCTAGACTCCTGCCTCAAAGTATAACCGAACAGCCCTGATACAAAACACTCTCTACTAAGATATACTTATCCAAAAATTCTGAAATTTTACAGGCATCATCTCAACATAAAAGGAACATTTTTCATGTTCACAACTTCAGCTAATTCTGCCTCAGTCATTCCCAATAATTCCAAACAAACACTGCATCCCTGCATAAATTCTCAACCAGACCAGCCTTGCTCAAATAGACACAACTAATCACATACACAGAATTTTACCAAACCATTTTACAGGATTATAGTAAGACATAAATTAACAACTTTCATATTTTATACTTAACCAAATTATGTCTTTAAGAACATAAAATGATCAATACTGAATTTTGCTGCATCCAAACAAAAGTTTTTCTGAAATTCTCAACATTCTCATTTAGAAATTATAAATTCTCCAAACATACAAAAATCAATAAATACAAATTCAAAAATGGCAGATATTACATTCTTCCCCCCTTATAAAAATTTTTCCTCGAATTTACACTAGGCTGCCTCAATTCTAAAATAAATGGGGATATCTTTCTTGCATGCTTTGCTCACTCTCCCAAGTGCATTCTTCCATGACTTGGTTTCTCCACAAAACCTTAACCGTGGGTATCTCCTTGTTCCTTAGCTTCTTAACCATTCGATCTACAATTGCAATTGGGATCTCTTCATAAGACAAATCTGGTTGGATATCAACTTTGGGCACTTGCAATACATGAGAAGGATCGGCTACATACTTCC
>CANXYC010495272.1:0-16844 GCA_948193065.1 Aleurites moluccanus
AATTTAATAACTCATATACACTTAGCTTAGCATTCCATATTAAACATATACCAATATTCAAGTTTAGCTTCCAAGTACTCATATCAATTATCTTTTACATATCTAAACTTATGCATTTCCATTACTTACACCATTAAACCATATTCAAACTTCACCTTCCTAATTACTTCATCCTAACGTATTAAACTTATAAACTCAACATGGTTTAACCTAAATGGAATTCATTCCATTTATCCATTTTTCAACACCATTCATTCATATAACATACATATACATCCAATACATAACATTTAACCATTTAAACCTATCAAATATCAAAGCATTATATCATTCCTTAAGCTACACACATTCGTCCAAACTAGAATTCCATTCAAATGGATTTCTTTCCATCAAATAATCACTAATTTATTACATACACATTAAATACATAACATTCCATCATTTAAACCTTTAAAACATCAAACATCAAACCATTATTCAAGCACCTTAAGTTTCAACCAAGATGAAACTTCATCCAAATTAATTTATTTCCATCAAATAGTTACTAATTCAATACAAACACATCAAATACAACTTATTTGAACAAAAATTCCATCAAAATTACACTTTTTATTCATACCTTTTCATATTAGGGTTTCCTTCTAACTTTTTGAATTCCTTCCAACCTAAACACATTTTTGTTACTAATTAATATCAAAGAATATCTTAAGAACATAATTAAACCAAAAGAATGGTGAAATCATTTACTTTCCAATAGTTCTTCCAAAACTTAAAAGCTTTGATTTTTTACTTTTTCTTGTTTTTCCTTTGAATCTAAGGCTATATTTGTGTTTAGAATGATGGAATTAACAAGTTTAATTCAAGAAAAGAAAGAAAACAACTTGATTTGGCAATGGACAATGGTGGCCGAAACATGATGAAGAGGAAAGAGAAAATTTGATTGGTGAAATGGCTAAGGAAGAAGATGGAGGTGGGAAAAATCTATAAATATCAAATGTATAATCCTATACTTTGAGCTTATGATAAAAATTGTGAAACCTAACTTACTAACCATTCAATTCTTTATCTTTTCATCCAATGGTTTGATTAAGGTAAGCCTAAAATGATACCATAGGTTTACATACACCATATAAGTCCATAATCCATAGGAAAAGACTAAACTACCCCTAGTTTAAATTTGATCCTTATCTGAGCAATTTTACCCGGAATTATTTTCTACCGGCTTTAACTTTCCAACAATAATTCAAATGATCTTTATACCACTATTTTCATGTTCTGATATTCTCTTTTACCATCAAATATGATATTAATTTCCATAAAAGCTCAAGGGGTGTGAAATGACCATTTTGCCCCCAGTTCACCAGAAACTTAAATTTACCCGATTTCTTCCTAACAGCTTTTAAACCCCCTCTATTCATACAACATATAAAATGCATACATGTCAAATTTATGCATAAACATATAATAATTCATAACATACAATTCAAGGCAAAAATACCAAGGTTGCCCCTTTATAGTTCAGGTTCTATGTTTGACTGAAGTATTACAATATTAGACAGGGGTACAAAGTTCACATCTCGGTTTTGGCAGAAGTTTCAGGAGGCTATGGATACCCAGTTATGGTTTAGTAATACTTTTCATCCGCAGACTAATGGGTAGTCAGAGAGGACGATCCAGACTTTGGAGGATATGTTGAGATTATGTGTTCTGGATTTCAAAGGTAACTGGGATTATCATCTGCTATTGATAAAATTCTCCTACAACAACAGTTTTCACTCTTCTATTGGTATGGCTCCATTTGAAGCACTATATGGTAGAAAATGTAGATCTTTAGTGTGTTGGATGGAGCCGGGAGAGAAGCAGCTAGAGGGACCAGATTTGATTAGAGAGACAATGGAAAAAGTTCCTATGATCAGAGATCGGATGAGGACTGTCTTCAGTAAGCAGAAGAGTTATGCTGATCCGAAGAGGAAGGATATACATTTTACAGTTGATGATCATGTCTTCCTTAAGGTCTCACCAATAAGAGGTGTTATGAGATTTGGGAAGAGGGGTAAGCTATCACCAAGGTTTATAGGCCCGTTTGAGATACTCGAGAAGATTGGTAATGTGGCATATAGATTGGCTCTTCCACCTAGCATGAGCCACGTACATCCGATTTTCCATAATCTATGTTGCGAAAGTATGTGTCTGACCTATCGCACATATTGGAGGTTCAGGATGTGGATCTCAGTAATGATCTGTCTTATAAGGAGATTCCAGTAGAGATCATTGATCGACAGGTCAGACAGCTATGGAATAAGGAGATCCCGATGGTTAAAGTGCTTTGGAGGAATCAGTCCATGGAGGAGTGCACTTGGAAGAGTGAGCAGGAGATGAGAAGCAAATATTCATTCCTATTCCAGCAGTGAGGTATGTTTTACTTAAATTCGATGACGAATTTATTTGTAGGGTGGTAGAATGTAATACCCTAGAAAGTTATAACTCTCATACATGAATTAATTCTTAGTTTGTGGTTTATTAGTCTTGAAATGGTGGGAAATAATTTTAGAGACACAGTTAGAAAACAAGCTTGTTACTTTTCCGAAAAGCGGCGATGTTGGGAATACTACCGAGAAATTAGCAGTCCGGTCAACAAAAAAAATTTTTAAGTTGACCTGGGAGTAAAATATCACCATAATTTATGTGTAATTTTGGTAAAAAGAAAGAAGTGAAAATCATTTAGGAACACTGAAAAAGTAACTAATGGCATTATCGTAAATAAATGAAAGTTAAAGGTGAATAGTAAAAATTGGTCGGTCGGGGTTATAGAATAACTTCGAAACTATTTTTATAAATAAGGATAAATTAAAATAAGCCTATTGATTCCCCGCTTTGAAATCCAAGTCCTGACAGAATTGACAAAATAAATTACATAAGATTTTGGATCAAAATGTGATGGATGGAAGTTGTGGGATTAAGTTGTAATTTGCCAAAATGATTTTTCATATATATTGAACACTTAGAACAAAAATTGCATCTTCTTCTTTTGTTCTTCCATTGCCAAACTCTTCTTCCTTCTTCTCCATCAATTCTACTTCAATTTCTATCAAGTTTTCTTAAAGAAATTCATAGAAAAATGGAGTTTGATCTTTGCTCTACCTTTTTCATCTATTAGATTACTTGGAAGTTTGAAGAATTTCAAGATATTTAGAGGCAAAGGTTTCAGTCACTTCACCCTTTGTTGGTAAGAAGTTGTTTTGTTTGATTTTATTGATTATTTAGATGTTATTTAGGTTGAATTTAATGGGTTTGGTGTTATATTGCATCAATTGATGCAAATTTACAGAAATCCCTAAATTGCCTAGTTTAATTTGAAGTTGTAAAGGAGGGTTTGATGATTTAGTGTTTGATTGTGTTAATTAGTGTCAGAATATATTAATTGGATGTGAATAGATGAGTAATTGGTGATTTGTTTGATGTAGAAAACAAGATTTGACAAGGTTGCCATATATAGCTCATTTGGTGATTTTGGTGGGAATTGACTTGTTCAAAGGGATTTGAAGCATTAGATGAGTCTATAATGCATCAAATAACATACCTAATTGATTAAATTGATGATTGGAAACCATCCTTAAAAACCTAATGTTGGCCTAACCACTTATTACTATTCACTCCTTTGGAATTTGCTTGGTTTTGCTTAATTTTCCATAGCCATTTGATCCCATTTTGATATTGTTTAATTGTGTTTCTTTGATGCCTATACCTTTGTTGATAATGTGGCTTTGTGTTGATTGAATTGGGCAAGTCAAGTTTGCACCTAAACCTAACATATTGGCTTGCCATTGTATGCTCACCATGTGTTTGATGAAATGCCTAGTTCATTTGCCTTTGGCCTATTGTTTTGTATTCCATAGGCCTACCATTTGAATGTCATTGTCGCCAGCGACATTGGCATGCCAATTAACCTATCGTTTTCTGCTACCAAACCAACTTTTGTTCCATATCTTTCTTAATTGCCAAACCATTTATCATTGATTGTATGTTATCTATAGCATTGCCATTGTTCTTATTGATAATTGAATTGACTTATATTGGACTGATTAATTGATGGATGCCATTGTTGCATAATGGTATCCCTTGTTATGTTGACTCTTATATGGCTTGACAGAGCTATAGATCCGACAGGGTAGTGGAGAAATACTATCGGCGATGTGCACATTGTATTACTGATACCCTAGCTAGAAGGGGTTATGGTCCTGGCCATAGGGTATTATCAGCCTTATGCTTACAAATGTTGATATGTTACTGGAGACCTATATGGTCCATACGGATTACTGGAGATTGTATGATTTCTTTTCATACAGTCCATCCCTTTATTTGTCTTTCCATATAAAACCGAGACTAAATTGTATTTCTTGGATATTCTATAACCGATATCATTCTGTACATTATATCTGTATTATTGATACCTTTATGCCATTATTGCCTACTATTTATTATGGATGTATGTAGCTTCACTGAGTATCATCTATACTTACCTGTTATTTATTTAACCATTTCAGGAGAGGAGTAGGCTGTAGAATCCCGACATCTATCATCCAGTGAATTTCTGCTACAGCCATCATCTGTATATCTTTTTTTTTGATATTTTTGTATTATTACTTTTGGTGTTCATTATCTAGCTGCTCCATAGGGTATGTATGGGTTAGCTAGGAAATGAACATATGTATATATTGATGATGATATTTTGAGTTATATGATGATGTATGATATGATATGATATTTTGATTGTTACAGTCAATTACAGAAATTTATAGAATGAATTACAGAATAACAGAATGGATGGTAATTAACTAAAATGGATAATTCATTGTGGTTTATAGATTGTGCATGTGATACTGGGTTATACGGATGTCGGTTGCCATTGGCATCTCCCGTGCCCTAGGACTATCACGGTCCGAGAAACCGGGTCGTGACATTTGTATTTCTATCTCTTTCTTTCCTGTCACAGAAACAACAATAATAATATGGAATGAATTTCCCCTTCCATAAATATTATGGAAAGACCTCATATTTTCCCCATCATTTTCTTATCTTTTCATCTTATTACCATGTATTTATGTTCATATCAGCTCAAATCTGAGAAAGAAAAAACTCCTTTCTTTTTTATCAAAACAAAAACACTTTTAAAAAACCAAAATCTTGAAAAGCCATAATAAATTATGTAGAAGCTGGTGAATATAAAAGTCAATCAATGGATTTCAAAAATCAACAAACCCAGGAAAAAAAATTAGCATTGAATTAACTGAAATTACAATAAACCTTGAAAGCGAAGGATGATGTGGTGGTACTAGGAGAGCTGCCTAAGAGAAGAAGGCGTTCTCATAGAGATCGTGATAGATTATTGGTGGAGTGGGTATTGGAAGAGAGAGAAGGTCATTAATCTAAGTGCATGAAGGCTTAGTAAAGGTGGGTGAAATTTCTCTTCAATTTCTCTTTTACTTTTCTCTTCCATCTTTACTTCTGTGTCGATTGAATGAATATTTTCTTGAATGGGTAGATCCGTTCATTTTAATCCAATTTTGGATATTTTAATTCTTTAAAAACCTTATTGATGATGATTCATTGAAAAAACCATGAAAATGGAAAAATTAATCAAAGGAAGGAGAAGGTAAGAGTAGAAAATTGTTGGAGAAGATGATGGAGGACGAGAAGATGATGGGTTTGATGATAAAGTTATTTGCTGAGTAGTGGGTTTATTGAGGTGGAGTATTGGAACTAGTGAAATAAGGTTAAAAAATGATAAATGTGAGCCAGTCAAATTTTCGTCTTTTAAACTGACGAAAAACGTTCAAAAGAACAATAGTTGTAATCAAATTGAAGTCGAAGGATTTTTGCACGACAAATCAAAATTTAGATACAACGATGAATTAAAAGGTAAGTTCAGGGACAATGGGTATAATTTAGCCCTTGAAATTTGATGGAGTATGGCAAGATGAGGTTCGTCCAATATGGAGAAGAGAAAAAGAAGAAGAGAAATGGGTGGAAAATGGCTAAGGATCCTATTTATAAGTGGAAAGTTATGAAAATTAGGTTTTTCACCCCAAAACTTTCATTATTTCTACTTTTGACCCGAAAGTTGTATGTAACTAATTCTGTCAATTCTGTTCAGTTTTAGATTTCAAAGTGGAAAGTGAACAAGCTTATTTTTAGCTATAGTTTATCATCATACAACTTTCAAAATAATTATGGCTAGACAGTAGGTTTCCCAAAATATCCCTGAAGTTCTACTTATTTACGATTTTGCCATTCTATTGATTTTTCATCATTCTTAATACTTTTCCATACTTTCTTCGTATCATTAACTATTATTATTTTTTATCTTTCACTATCCATGTATCTGAGAAAAATAATATTAAATCTAATATTCTACTAAATCCTTAAACTGAACAATTACTACTGATGCTATAGGTCTGATACTTAATGAAACTGCTTGGTAACTGCATCATAATTTCAAAGTATTACAAGAGGCTAAAGTGGCCTCAAATGAGTCCTTAGTTAGGGAGGAAATAAAAGAACCTCCTCGATCCCGACGAAGAACAAAGGATAACAGGGGTAGTGAAGATCCCTAGAGAGTAGAGATGATGTAAGGAATGATGGAGTTATGCCAGGAATTGTAAGAATTAAGGCAAGAAAGGCAAGCAGTGTCTCCTCCAGTACCACCAATAGTACCTCCTCTTCCTGCACTAGTTGTACCTGTTTTGCAAATGCCAGCACCACCAGCATTTGTTCCTAGTGAGCCTGTAATACAGGAGGCTCGTCGTACTATAGATAAGGGATGAGTGAGCATGTTTAATTTTATAAAGCTGAATCTACTAAAATTTAAGGATGATAGAAGGGAGGAGCCAATAGATTTTCTAGAGCATATAGAAAAAGTGGTACGGAGACTACCATATTCTAATTCACAAGCAGTGGAGCTAGTGGGATTATTGTTAAAAGGGAAAGCATGGACCTAGTTTTCCAGACATATGGAGACCCAGTTATACAGTGATCGACCTCCTATCTGGGCATAGTTCATACTGACATTATTGGATGAGTTCCTCATAGAGGGTGTGAAACCCAGAAATATTATCCAGTTTGAGTAGTTGGAGCAGGGCAACAGAAGTGTAGAGATTATACAGATGAGTTTATCATACTGAGTAAGTATGCCACCAGGATAGCACCGATAGAGACAGATTTGATTAGCATATTCAGGAGTGGTTTGCATGCATCCCTGCATAATACTTTACTGTCTACAAAGTTTTCTTCTCTGACAACCATTATTGATAAGGCAATTCAAATGGAGAAAAAGTACAAAAAAAGAGAGCAAAGAGAGATCAGAGGAAGAAAGGAGGGTCCAGTGGGCAGTCTAAAAAAGGAGAAGGAAGTTTCCAGCAATGACAGATATATATAGTGTCTAGAGCATATCAGAGACAGCAGTCTGGCAGCCAGAGAAAAAGAGGACAAGGAAAATGTACCACTAGATAGACAGTTCTTGGATATTCACAGGGATCATCCAGACTAGTGTCTCAGGTACCTAGTGTATTAATATGTGAATTATGTGGTAAAAGACACAGAGAGGAATGCGGGTGACAGACTAATGCATGTTTGAAAGTTAAATGTGATAAGTTTTCAAAGCCCAATATATGTCATTTCTACATGTGAATATGATATTTATGACAAGCATGTTCCATATTGCTTACCATTGATATCCATTTCCTTATTTATTATTATTATCCATTCCATATGCCAATGACATTTGGTGTACAAATTGCTAGCTTTTGATATGCAAATTTGATATACTCGCATCTGCCCATCATATTTATTATTATTTAACTTTTATTGACTTTTCTTATTATTATCTACCTGACCCTTATTTTTAATTATGTATACTTAACTCACTGAGTATTATTATACTCACTTTGTGGTTGTTTATCATTTTTCAGGAACAAGATTTTAACAGTCACTGTTTCCCAAGTCACCTCCTTTCTCCGCACTTAGGATACTGAAAACTCCAAAGTAAATTTTATTTTTATGGTGTCACATGTTTATACTCTAGAGCTCAATGGATACAATTCGAGGTATAGATAGCTGTATCATATATATATATATATTGTGAATAATATGTTAATGAATATTACATGTGAAGTCATTTAGAAATTTAAATTCTTCAAAATATGATCTAAAGAAATGTGAAGTTATATGTGATAAATAGTAATGATAATGATAACGATAATAATAAATATAAAATGTAAATAAGTTATTGAAACATGATATAAGGAAAAAATAAAATAAAATAAAAGTGCCTTATATGCTTATTTGAATTGTGGAGTTGATGTTATAAGAATGGTGAAATATTAGGAGTATAATTTTTGTGTAATTTAAATAAATATGTTTTGGGAATAGATTAAAAATATAAAAGAAATTCTAGCAAAATTTATGTAGGAATAATAATTGTTAAGTAGAATTTCAACATAAATGAATAGTTTCAAATATAAATAGTTGAATTGTCATGTTAATAATTTTATGAATTTCTAGAGACTTTAGGTTTATCTATTTCTTAAAACCGTCTTATTCTAAAAATGAATCGTGATGAGAAGAATCAAAAGGCTAACCTTTTGCAATCCCAAGAAATTCTAAAGTAAGCTCTGATATTTGAATTTGAATCTAGCTTCCTCGTTGATGAAATCTACAGCAACCCTTTTCAACATATCTCCAACCAATTTATTGTGTAGGTTTTCAAACAAAGTACTAAAGATTGATCAAACTTTATTAAACCATTCTCAAATAATTGATCAAAATTGCATCTTTTTCATACCAATTCCCAAATAAACCTCAATTCTAATATGAAAATAAAATAATAATAATAATAATAACTTTCAGAAAGTAAGAAAATAAAGAGAGGGAATTAATGAGAACCCATTATAAAACTTGCTCATCTTCTTTTTCTTCTCCACGAAGGTTATGCAAAAGAAAGTATAAAACCAATAAACTTGGATGGAGAATATTGAGAAAAATAAAAAAGAAAATTATTAAAAGGGAATTTTGTGTTGAAGTCTGTCTTCTTTCTTTGAAACTTCCTGAAAATAAGAACCCAAAAATGTCTGAAGAAAAAGAGGAAAGAGATGAAAGAAGAAAGGAATTTGAAAAAACTCAAGAACCATTTTTGAACCATTTTGAAATCAGAATCAACAACTTAATGCCCTCGTTGTCAATTGCTCAATACAAAATTATGTTATGTGCGTTTGAAAAGAAAAATAAAAAGAGATGGGTCTCTATTTTTGAAAAAGAAAAGAGATGGTAAAGAAGGAAAAACGGGAGAGAGAAAAATATTATTTTATCTAATTTTAATTATAAAATAATACTTTTTAATTAAAAAAAATGTTAAAAACATAAATTTTGACTCTTCACGTGCCTTTGGACGCATGTGTTCACCTGTCCTACTGACTAAGATAATTAGAAACTCAATTAAGTTCAGTTTATCAAATTTAAGTATTAAGTTGATTAGTTTTAAAATTCAAAATACAGGAGGCAAAATGACAAGTCGCGACAAATTCAGGAGAAAATATGCATTTAACGTCTTTTCCCAAACATAGAATTTGGAGAAGAGGAAGGCATATGCCTTGTCCCAAATCTAAAATAAGATGTCAATGCAAAGGGATCCCTCCTTGCAACAGAGTTCAGCCCAATTGTCTTAAAATGTCAATTTCTAATTACTTAAAATTTGAACATAGCACTGAACCTCAAAGATTAAAATCTGAGGTGAATGAGAAAGGATAAAGAGAAAAGCCCAGAAAAGATTTGAATCAGAAAAATAAAATGAAGACACAATGACAGGAATATTTCTTTAAAGTAATATTTTTAGACATCTTTTAATGCAGCTACTAATCTTCTGTTCTGCACTGCACTTGTTGAATCACCTAAAATGGTGCAAAAATGAATGGACCTTGCAAGTCAAAGCAAGACCAGGGCAAGAAATGCTGCTGACAATAGAGAATGAACTTTAGAAGCTTGGAAGCTCATGCTTGTACTCCCTCCTTGAGGACTTACAGGTCCAAATGCCACTGGAGGAAAAACTCCACCGCTCGTGCTCGAATTTGAACTATTTCAACATATTCAAAAGTTTAGAAACACCCAAATAAGTAAAATGATTATAAACTTAATTTTCTAAAAAAGAATGGATCAACCATGAGTGGATTTGGATTATTACCTTCCTGTAAATATGCAAGATCCATAACCTGCAAAAGGCCACTATTAGTAAAGATGCCACAAAAGGAAAATATAAACTCCCTGCGTCTACAAATAACAGTCCACATTTCCTTTTTGGGAAGTCCAAAAAAATAAATACTTCACTTTCCTTTTCAAGTTAAATTTACTATTGCATTTCTAAATAATGCCCTTTAAAATACTTATATCAATCACGTTATTCTAGAGTAATTGAAGCTACTAGTTGTCGTAATAAGGGTAAAGACAACTTTTAACTCATCTTGCTTTTCAAGTCTAGTTTGAACTCATCTAGCTTCATGAACAGAACTTTTAACCAAGATTTTTGTGCAACACGATATGCAGAAGCAGGACCATCTGATGAGCGAAATACTCATCAGGTGGGTAGCATGTTCAGATTCACACCTTTTGGTAAACTTCTCTTGCTTCATGATATAGCATTTTGAAATAAGATTTTCAAATATATGATCATGGAAACATCTGTTGAAAAGTAATATTCATATGTATTACAAAAACTAAAACTTTTGATCTTAAATATTATTAAAACCCATTTCATCAAACAAGTACGCAGCAAAATCCTACTGCTTGTATCTTCCAAGACTTGTTTTGTGACACTTCTGAACCACAGGTCATTTGGGTAAGTAGAGCAAGCAACTTGAATTTCATTTCCCAGGAGTTCTCAGCACGCACAAGCCAGTCAGTCCATGAAAAAAGGCTAGCTATATTTAAGTACTTTTCATCAGAAAAGTCGGTTCAAAATCAAATCAAGAAAAAAGCAACCAGGCAAGCATTATTCATAAGTTTAAGAAGTGAATAGAAAAGAGCGCAGTAACTTACTGGGATCAACTGTAGTTGTTGTGGCAGTACCATCAAAGTCGCATGTTCCACCAGAGCTATGCATTTTTTGATAATAATCATTATAAGCATAAGAAGCATGGTTCTGGTAAGTATCAGGAACATAACATGGCCGACTTTGTTGGATGGCAGTGCAGTTAGCCCCACCTTGCCCACAAGCCCAATTCAGCCCCTCCTGCAATTTTGCAGGATCTGCATTTTGTTTAGCAACACAGAAGACAGCAGAAGAATTTCCAGTAATTCGATTGGAAGTACTCAAACTAAGAGTATAAACTGCAGTGCCGTTGGTGAAAAATAAGCCCCAGTTTTTCTCTGATACAGGCCCTGGCCTCTTGTCTTCATTGAACAACTCATAGATATATGTGTTAATCGGTATGGTTGGTTGACTAGGTGGGCCTGAATCATTAAGAACACGCCGGATTAAATTATTATTGAAGGTCTCAGCATTGTCAGCAGTTGCATCCAGTTCATTTGCTCCACCAAGCCAAGGCCAGCCAGTCTCTGTAACAACAATAGGGATCCCAGAAGCATTGAAAGCATCTATAGCATAATAGGTCGCATCCACCATAGCATCAAACATGCTGTTATAGTGAGAAAGAGTGTTGGGGTCAACAATCTGCTTGACAGAAGGAAGTGGTCGGAAAAGTGCATAATCAATAGGGAAAATGCCATTTCCAGTAGTGTATCCATAATAAGGAAATGCATTTAACATGAAATAGGAGTTGGTGTTCTTCAAAAACTGAAGGAGCTGGTAAATTGTAGAATTCCATGTAGAATTAAAAGTGGCAGTTGACGGGGGGAAAGGCCTAGGGATAACATCCATGGATTGGGGAGTTGAAACTTTGACCTGAAAATTTAAATTTGAAGCAACCAAGGCTTTGTGAAGGTAATTCATGGCAGGAACCAGAACAGGAGCAGCATTGGGGATTGAGGTAAGAACCTCACTGCCAACTGCAACAGCTGTAATGTTGGTTGAAGGTAAGTAGGAAGCAATATTTTTATTAATCCATGCTGCAGCTGCTGCTGGAGATTCTCCAATCCCTAGGACTTCCTCATTTGTTATACCAACCATTACTTCAATCCCACTGTTGGCAAGGGCTTTCAACATGTGAGCATCAGCATCATTGAGGCGCACATGAGTAATTTGGTTGGCTTTAAGGATAGCAACCACATCCGAAGCTGGTGGCAGGTTGGAAACATCAGTTCCAATCTTTATTCCTATAAATGCACCTACAGATTCAAGAATGTGATTCAGCATCAAGAGGTAAGATAGATTACATTATCTCTATCAAAGTGATCCTCTCCCAATCAATGAAAATTTTGGAGTATCATAACTCACAAGAACTGAAAACATGCTTAAAGGGAAACAAAAAATTTGAAACGTTTATTTTTAAGAAAATATGTTTCAACTGTGTCAAAATGAAGTATAGACCCTGTTTAAAATGTGCCACTGGGGTAATAGCTCAGAGTGCTTGCCTTGTAGCGCAAAGGTCAGGGGTCAAATCCTTGGCACTCCCTTCCCCTTTAAAATATTTCCAGTATACCAACAAATATAAGTAACAAACCCTATGAACTAACCCATAACTAATGAGGGAAGAGGTGTCCATTTGGTACATGCCAACTTTTTTAATAAAGGTGCTTTCAGTGTCAATATGGAATTTCTTCAAGCAAATGGTTTAAAATGACCTTTGAAAAGGATTAAAGCTTGACCTAGATCAGGACAAAAGCAGATGTAAGCTTCGTCCTTCTCTATACTGGATCAGACTAATGAACCTCAAAAGCATTAAAAGCAAAAGATAATACAATTCCTGCATTAACAGTAATTTAAGAACAATTTCCCAATGAGGAAAATCATAGATGTGGCTAACTTAACTTTTATTCACTCTATCAACTAATCATATAGTTATAGCAGTAATGCATTTCAAAAATTGGTTATTAAAACCAATTATTTCTTTTTACAACTAGCAATAATGATAATTCCAGATGTAAGGCATGCAGATTTTGGCAGTCAGATAGCTCTGGCAAACAGATAGAAACAAACTGGGGTGTGGTAGAGTAAAATGATCATCCTTAGTTTTTGTAATCCTTTCAATAAAAAGAAAGATGGAGGCCTGTAGGTAAGGACTGCAAATTTCTAAGCACATTGAACTGATTGGCTTGTTTACTTTTAACTTCACCTTAACATATATCAACTATGGCAGATACCAAAACAAGTTTTGCAAGTTACCTATTGCATTGCCCATGCCAAATAGGATCAAAAGAAGACTTCCAAGCCATTTTTCAAGCACCATTCGATCCAAGAAACTCTTGCTTTTTAATTCACAGCTGGAGCTAAACTGCCAAAGGCAAATACATGTCAAATTAAATAAGATACCAATCACCAAAGGTAAAGTCTTACTAAAGCTAAAAAAATAGAAGAAACTTGTGCAAATTCCATCTATGGAATAGAACCAGAAATTAAAAATCCACAGCCATCATAACTAGGTACTAGGTAGAACAGCTTATAATGTTTAAATTATCTAACATATTCTATTGAAGGGGTAAATCTACTTATAGTAGTTACCATGGCTAAGAAACAATGCCAATATCACTAGCGTTAAAAATAAAATGCTATATACTAGTTTGATGATCTAAAGACAAAGTTATTGTATCAAGAATAACAATTTAACAACTGTTACAGCTTCAAAATCAATTTGAAGTTGATTCCAATTCATTCTTTGCTGCTACAAGCCTACAACATCATTCAATAATTCTAGCCAGTCTTGCGGCCAAGAATCAAGGCCATAAGACTGGCAGCAATATAGTGCCCCTGGGTACAACAATGCTTCAGGCTGAATGCAAGACAGCAAAAGTTTCTCCTAATCTCCTACTGCTCCAAACCACTCACTAGTAGAATCAGTAAACCAAAAGTCAATACTACCCCAATTCTAGGCAACTATTCTCACTAGATATACCAGAAGATGCCAAAAATATAGATCAATTGATAAATTGAACACCTTCATCAAGAACAACCCGTGTGATTTATTCATGCATACTTTCTAAGAATCCCTCCATTGAGTAATAACTTGCATTCAGAGGAGGTTAATTTCACTTGAAACAAGTGGAAAGGGATTTTTCACACAGAGGACAGCAGGATTGCGAATACTACCCGTGACTCACATGCAATATGACATTTAATGGTTGCTATGATAAAAAAAACCCTTAACTTGCAACAATTGCTGTGCCTGCTTTATTTCTCCCCTGAAAAGTCCAATAGCCACTATGGACAGAGGCACATTGCCAATGCAAACAAATTTGTGTCTTCTTCTCTTAATCATTTATATTTGTTTAATTTCATATTTACAGTGGCTTAATTTTACACCACCAGCCATCCTTCCCATTAATTAACAGTACAAACCATATATCCACAGCCACTATTTGACAGGTAAAAGTACAGTAGTAGAATAATCATTGATATCTTATTTGTGACATAATGCTTACTCCATGGCCTAGGCCAGATGCACCAAATGCTATTTCAACTAAGGTGCTACGCCTCCAAAAAAAAAAATAATAAAAGAAATATTTGTAAAGGCTTCCTTGTTTGTGTGACCAGGCAATTAACCCATTCAAATTGGTAATTGTAATCTAACAGTTATAGGCAAAATGAGCAAAGAAGCACACCCATGCGGCACTTATATCTATCAAGTTTTCTTGGAAATAGACCCTAACTTAACAAAACAGCACAAAGGAGTCTTAACCACAGCAATTCAGAATTTTTATCTTTTAACTTTTGAAAGAGAGAAAGGACATGGTTGAACCCAGATTGCAGGGAGTCAAGGATTTATGGTTATCACACACAAAGTAATCACCTGAAATTAGAAGCATAGCTTTAATAATGCATAGGGAATAGTATAATTCAAGCAGATAAAACTTAAGGGAGACCTTTTCATCTTAATGGCTTCATGACATTATAAAAGAAATAGCTTTCTGGACAAACTTAAGTGCCAAACTATCTGAAGTTCAATGACTTCTTAAACCTCAATCTTATCAAACCTAGGCTAATAATATGGGAATAATTTCAATAATCAAATAGCAGAAGATGAATGTAGTGAGAAATTACTGTACATATATCATAAGCTTGTCCTTATCAACAACACTAATCTTAAAGATTTAAGTAGATCCTTTTCAGTAAGCAAACTTAGACATAATTCTAAGTGTATTTCTAGCCAGCTTCAAGAATCTAAAACTCTACAAATATAAAACAACCTCAAAAACTAAAGAAACCTATAACACAAGTAGCCCTTAATTTCCAAAAGAGAACAAATCGCAGAAGATAAAATCTCAAAAATCAACAAAAAATAAAGTACCCAGAAGCTAAAACCCCAAAAGGGACATAAATAGCAAAATACAAAAACGAGAAAAGTAAGGATATAATGCCCAAAAGTACCTGAGCCAACTTTGCCCAGCGGAAAAAGACCAAGAATCAACCCCTCTAAGCAGCCTCCAAAGAGTTAACAAAGCCCTAACACATAACCAAGTACTTAAAACAACAAACAGAGCTGTGAGAACCCAATTAATGAGAATCCAAAGTATAATCTAGACAGATTCCCAAAGCCCCACAAAAGTAAAGGGCAATTCTTTGAATGTATAAAAACCAAACAGTACCAAAGTACAAACTTGGTCGAGCTAATAATTATAAAACCTTGTTCATTAACTACAACAAAAGTACTTTCAAACCATACATTTAAAAAACTATAATTAATAAATTACATAATTTTTAGAAGCTTACAAAGATGAGAAACCTCTGATGACAGCTTTCCTTTCTGGATAGCTAAGAGGACTTCTGAAAATATTTCTCGTCTGTTCTTTTGTCCTATTTGCAACTTTTGAATACCATAAAAATGGTATTTAGTCTGGGAAAGCTCAAACTGAGATCATCATGACCGTCCATTTAATATTAAGCTTCTGCTTGTTGAGTATTATTTTATTAAGCAAAACTGATTTTTTTCTTTTTCCACTGAATTTCCCTCCAAAAGTCATTTTCCATAGCCCGAAAAGAGAACTGGAAAGTCAAAAGAGAAACGGTTTGGCTGGAAAACAGCGCAGGTTTAAGCTAAAAGGTAATTGCAATTATATGGCTTTTTTTTTTTTTTTTTAAGTGCATGTTTGAGCATTATCTTAGATTAGTTTCTTATAATTAGAATTTAAGCAATATAAATTTATCATATATTTTACGTGGCTTGAATTATTTTTATATAGTTCTAATTGAAATAGTAATATCTATTATGTATTTTTATATTTTGAATTATGTATTAAGCAAATGATAATTAATATAATAAATTTAAAATAAGCATTCAAGATTTGAAGTAGTACTTTATAATACATGTAATTTTATTATAAATATATTTAAATTAAGCGATAGAATAATAATTTTTATAATTTTTTTTATTTTTTATTATATGGTCCTTTAAATTTTGTGGAAATTTTAAAGTTTTAAAATCAAACATTATGGTACTTATTCTTTTGGGTTTATCTAGCATTGTTTTATTGTGAAAATACATTTTAAATTTTTTAATTTTATGAGAAATTTTAATTTTTTTGCATAATGTGACATTGCTAATGCATGAGAATATATGCCGAACATATATATATATATATATATATATATATATATATATATATATATATATATATATATATTTAGAGAGAATTTGTGGTTGGTGTTGTTGCAGAGTCGAGGCGTTTTTGGGTGATGTGTGTGTCGT
>CANXYC010495527.1:0-78846 GCA_948193065.1 Aleurites moluccanus
TTTAATATTATTTTGTATTAAAAATTATTTACAGATCTTTGGATGACAAAAAATAAGTACGCGGATCAACTCGTCCACATCAGCTACAAGTGTGGAGATTGATTTTTGTTTTTTGTTAGCTATGATCTAATTTTTGATGGACTACAAACACTTTTTGCTTTTTGCTATGTAATAAATTTTGTTCTTACACTTTTTGCTTTTTGTTATGTACTAAATTCTGTTCTTACTATTATCTGTAGTGTTAAAAAGGTTTCATCCTTTTTAACATACCAGACAACATGTTAAGAACTAATATAAATATTTCGAATAAATCAAATTATATTATATGCTATGTAAATTTTAAATATTATTAACAAGATATTAAATTAACTTCTATATTAATGATGATATTATTATATAATAGCTAACAAATTATGTTATATAAATTATTGTCAGTTTTTGTATATTTTACTTGCAAATTATTATTAATTTTTATTACTATTAATTTATTTAGTATAATTTATATATAATTTTCTACCATTTAAATATTTATCCGCAGCATCGCGCGGTAAGTTCACTAATATATTTCTATACTATGTCCAAAGTATTGCATGTTGCTCTCTTTTGTTTTATTTTTCATGAGTAACCAAGTAATTATAAGACAAAAAATAATAATCTTAATTCACGTGAAAACAAATATTAAAAAGCAAGAATCAATAAAGTAAGACAGACAAAAATAAATAAATAAATAAATAATAGCAATAACAATATATTATCAATTCTACATAAAAATAAAAATAAATTAATTTAAAAAAATAAATTAAAATAAAATAAACTTATACCAAAAACAAATATCAATAAATAAACATATAATAAATATTATACATAGCAACCAAATACAAAATATAATAGAAAATCACAATAAACAAAATCCAAAAAAATAATATATATTTTTTGCAAAAATACAAAAAATGGTATATATTAAGTATACGTTTTTTTATATATACAGTAAAAATGTATATATAATTTAAAAAATATATACCATAAAAATAAAAAAATATATCAAAAATTAATACCGAAATCAACCAAACTAAAAATCAAAACCAATCAAATATATATTAGAAAAACAAAAAAATACCAGAAATTAACAATAAAAAATATCTTAAAATCAACTTTTGATTTCTGCAAAACAGATTTTTCAATGATAATTTATCTCTTTTTTTTTTTTTAACTCTTCTCAATATTTTTGAGAATTGAAAATCACAAAGAAAAAAGGTAGAAAAATTTTTATACAATAAAAAATAGAGAAGTTACTAAAAAGTAAAAAATTTCTAAAATAACTAAACGTATGTTCAAAATCGTGACCAAAATCAAAGAAATAAGTGAAAATAAATTGAAAATCATAAAGAAAAAATGAAAAAATGATGAAAATAGAAGAGAAAGAAGGAAAAAAAAAATATGAAACAAATTTTGAAACAAATTAAAAAGAATAGTAAAAAAGTTAGGAAAAAACCAAAAAAATTTTCAAATAACTAAATACATTATCAAAATCACGTCCAAAATCAAAGAATAAATAAATGGTAAAGAGTGTAATTCTTATTATAAAATTATATTAAATTATTATTATTGTATTTTAAAAAATTTATTTATTTTTTTAAGTATTATATGAATACAATTATAGAATTTTGTATTACGTATTATCATATTAACATATATTATAGAAGGGGAAAAGTAATTTGACATGTTATTAAGTTAAATATATTATTTTATAAAAACAATAAATTTATAAGATAAAAATGTTTGCATATTTTTAAAAAATTTTATTTATAAAAAAAAGGGATAAAATTGCCATTGGATGGCTAAAAATATATTATACTTATTTTTCTTTTATATGCACACACATATAAATGTGTATAAATATTTATAGATTTATATATTCTAAAAAACAATTGTTAGATTTTTTATTTACAGATTTAGTATTTAATTTAATTATCATATATTATTATATTTAATTAATATTATATTATTAAATTTATTAATAATTTATTGATTGATTAATTAATTGATAAAGTTGACATTTATTAATTTGAGATCAATTGAAATCAAATTATTAAATTGATGAGGTGGCAAAATATGATAAAAATATTTTCTTAATTTTAGGGTTATATAATATATAAGATACATAAAATTAAAATTTTATGCATTTAATTTTTATTTTATATAGTTTAATAAGTTTTATTTAAAAAAAAATTCCATGAAGTCAAAATCCCTTAATACTTGTTTCCATGATACAATCACTCATATTTAAAAAAAAATTGCATGAAGTCAAAATCCCTTAATATGGGGGTATTTGTTTCCATGATACAATCAATCAAATCGTCATTTTCTCACTTAAAAAATATATTGTAAAAATTAGAAATATGGCGATATTTATTTAAGAGACCCAATTGACAAATTTTGAGACTTTAAATCTTGAAAATTCGCTACTGTTTTTCCTAACTTTTGAAAATATGTTTTTCAAGTTGTGTTTTCTGAAATTATTTCAGATCAAAATAATCTATACTTCTTCTTTTTTCTTTATCTTTTTTCTTCTTCTTATTCTTTTTGCTTTTTCTAATTTTATGAGTTATTATTAGTCTGATTTATTTTTATTTTTTGAATTTGCTGAAAACAATTGTTTTTCACTATTGTTCTTCAGATTGTTAGATTATTTGATAATTTATACTTTATGATTTGTTTTCTTTTTATTTTATGGATATTTTTCTTTTTCTTCTTTTTTTGGTATTTCTATTCATATTGCTTTGCTTTTATTTATTTGTTCTTTCCGAAACTTTAATTTCTGATTAGATGGATTCTCAAAGTCTGGTTTATTTTTATTTTCTAATCCTTTGAATAGAATTATGTTTTTAACCTATGTTTAATTTCTTTAGACTATTAGAATGAACTTCAAATATAAATCAATTTTTGCGTAAGTCTAGGGATTTTAATTATATAATGATTAACGGTAACAATTTAGAGAAATAGAATAGTTTTTATTTTATTAGTTTGATGTTTTTTTATTTTTTTATATTTTAATTATTTATTTTATTCAAATACTAAAAAAATACAACTATTTATCCAATATTAAAAATTCGATTAAATTCAAATACTTAAATATTTTTTCAATTTATTTTAAGTCTGATTTATAATAAAACATTAGATTTGTCTATCCCCTAATTTTCAATCGGTTGCCAAACAACCCTGTATATAGGGGCTTAACATGTTAGCTTAAATGGGAATAGGTTTCACATGGAAAATGGACATAAATAGTAAGTGTTTAAATTTGAAATTAAGTATTTAATTTTTGAACACTCGATTTTTAATTTTATTAAACACTTAATTTTTAATTTTATTAAACACTCCAAAATATACATTGTTCGACTTATGAATTAAAAGAAAAAAAAATTATAAATAAAAATTGATAAAAGATAAACATTGTACTTTCTATTGGGCTCAATATTAAATAAGCCCACTTAAGAGTCTGCTCAATTATGGGCTTAGAATGTTCCTGTCAACAACGGCCCAATGCTCTTAAGGCTGATACTAACTGACCAAGTCTCGACCCTTCCCTCAGAGCTTGGCTTCGTCTTCGTCATCAAATGATGCCCTCACACAGCTCCATCCAATTCGCTCATCAATATAAGGGTCAAAGTGTGTCAGTGTATATTCACTTAGAGTGGCATCTCTACCTGTAATTGTGGCTAACCATATCTTCATTGTCAGGCGACTAGTCCCATCAAGTCAGGCTGCAAGTTTTCCCTTAGACTTATTTGCACCTAGTTTCTATTGAAATCCAACGATGGTATTGAACAACCATAAAAGGGGGATGTTAGTCAATATTTTGGTAGTTCCTCTACACTCTTATATTACATTTTGAGTAGCAACTTCTACACTCTCTTTATCTCCTTTTATTCACTAAATTCTCTCAAGAATTAGGAAGAACATCTGTTTTATCAAGATTTTTCAAACTTTATCAATTGCTAATTTAAGTATCAGATGATCTTTGATTTGGCTCTATAATACTCTTGTATATCTTATAGGCCCAAATTCATTTAATAGAGAGTCCAATCCAATTATAAGCTTAATAAAGCACTTATAAAAAAAATGTATTTCTATTATTCAATCAAGTTTTAAAATTTATTGTATTACAATTTTTTCAACCATTTTCTTAAGGTGAAAATATCCCACTTTATTTTAATACATTTACATATAATTAATAAATTGATAGAAATAAATAATTTAAAATCTTTTTACTTCCTCTTTCCTTCCTTTTATTATTAGGATCTATTCAGACAATATAAAATTAGAATTAAAATTAAAATTAAATGGTCCAATTCTAATTTTACTATTTAACAATACATTTAGAATTAAAATTATAATTTTACTCATAATTTTATGAAATTGTAATATATTTAAAAAAATAATTTAACGATTCTATTTAATTTTAATTCTTTATGTTAAATAAATATTAAAATTATAATTCTAATATAATTCTAATTTTAAAAAATTAAAATCTCAATCTCAATTTCAATTCTAATTGTGCCAACAGCCACTTAAAATTCCGTTTTCAATAAACAACTTAAGAAAGTTGAGGTATTTTTTATTATTAAAAAAAAATCCAATCCTACGCAATTTCTTTTTAGTGGTTTTGACAAACGCCACAATCCGCAAATTTGATATTTAAGAAATAATAATAATAAACTAATGAAAATTAAAATATAATGAGTTTCATTTACAAAATTTTAATGGATAAATCAAATAAAAACTTATTATTACATTTCCAAAATAAAAAAATAAAAGAATTCAACACAGTTTTTTTTTTTTTTTGACAAATCATCTTTTAATTCTTAAAAATTAACCAAATTAATATTTATATCTCTATTTTTTAAGAAATTAATACTATAATCTTTATATTTTGATTCAGTCAATTTATTTAATTATTATATTTATTATTATTATTAAAATTTATAAAAAAACTAAAATGCTTATCTTTAACACTTAAATTTTTCATTCCGATTATCACTATTTAGTATTGTGACATTTCTACAAAATTTCAAGCAAATATGAGCCGCATTCCCATCTATTTTATTTTTGCATACTTCAAATATCATGTTTGTGATATGAAATTTATATATTTCCAAACCAATTTCAATGCTAAAATCTAGAATAAATAGCAAATTTAAACAAAAAGATAACTCATAAATTAAAATCAAATTTAATTTACCATTTTTTGTTGCTTAAACCAAACAAATTAACAAATTTAATAAATTAAATCAACACGAGATTAAAATCAAACGGTGAAGTAAAATTGAATAAGCAATTATCCCAACAATGGTTGTTGTTGCACTAGTTAGACTTTAACTTAATATTTGGAAGAAAAAACAGAGCAACTCAGATTCACAGTTTCAAAGGGAAGCAGATATGGCAATAGCAGAAGCCACAAGCCAAAGACACTGGTAAGATTGGAATCAACCACAAACCGATGAATCAACCAGAAACAGAAGATCAAATGGAAGCATATATGGGTCTAAAAAATGAGATATATGGGTCTCAAAAACCCAGAAATTTGGACTCGATCCCGGCGATTCCACCATCGTCGCGAGGCAGCTACTCACCATCAAGCTCCATCGCTGTTAGCACACTCCTCGCCAGATGTGCTCCTTCGTGAGCTCCATCGTCACCACGTCTAGCGAAAATGTTTGAATTTATTTAAAATAGATAAGAACCGTTGTTTTAAAATTTAAAAATTATAAAACAGTTTTAAATATAAATTATTATTTTAAAATTTAAAAATATAAAATAATTTTTTAAATATTTGAGAGATTAATTTAAAATATTATTTTAAAATTTTAAAATAAAAAAATTTAAATTAAACATGTTAATTTTTTTTAAAATAATATTTTTAAAATTTTATTTTTGAAAATAAATTTTATATCCAAACATTCTTAAAATTAAAATAAATATGAAATGAGATTTTAAAGTTTAACAGTTTTTTATTGTTTGTGTGACTAATTAGTTTAAAAAAATTAAATTATATATAATAAATTTTTTTTAAATAATATTTTAAAATTTTTATTTTTAAAATGGTGTTTCTATTTAAACATTTCCACAATTTTAATTCCATTGGCATTTTGATCTCTACGCTAAGATTTGATTTTTTTATTTAGCCTTTTGATCTTAACTCCTGATTTGACATTAAACCATTTTGAATCCATGCTATGTTTTGTTAAACAAGGCAAAATTAGGTAAGTGGGGTATTTAGTAATTTAAATTTCTGTACTAATTATTTTAATTTTTTAGCAAAATACATAGTCACCCAAAGTACAAAAATATTAAAAATTATGACTGGATCAAAATACATAAACTATAATGTTAATTTTTCTAAAATACAAACACAATTATTAATTAAGTTAAATTTTAAAAATTAAAAATTAATTTACTTTTTTTTTTGGGATCACTAGACTAAGACCCATATGCGACCAAGCTTCTAAAATCTGGATGATTACTCGAAAAACTTTTTAAAATTTTTCCATAACGTTGTAAAAATGTAGGTGGAGGAGCACATGTCTTGTTACCTAATGTTTTCAAAAAATCAATAATTTAGATGATAAAAAATTTAATAGGAGGGAAATTGATTGAATTGAAATAAAGTCAGGAGTAATTAAATTAATATTTTATAATATAAAAAATATAAATTTTATTATATAATTTGATATTTATTATTTGTATATTTAAAATAAATATAATGTATATATAATTAAAATTAAATAATAAAATAATTATATAATTAAATATTTACTATCTAAAAAAAATTTATTAATAAGTTTAAGTAAGTAACTAAATAGCTAAATTACTTTTAATAAATAAGTCAAATTTAATTAATATAATTTAGCTAAATAAAAATATTTTCGTTTAGTTAATTTAATTAATTTTAAACTTTTAATTATATCCTATAATCACCTAAATTTTTATTAATTTTAATTAATTTTTATATTCTTACTGTATAATTTAATATATATATGAAGAAAGAAGAGCGGAACAAAATGAAAGTCTAATTTTGTTTTGATCTATATGGGTACAATTAAATTATACTCATTATTTCTGAACTTATCTTTTAATTCATCGTTGTCTCTAAATTTTTATTTGTTGTATAAAAAATCTTTCGACTTTGTTTTGATTGTAACCGTTATCCTTTTAAATATTTCTCGTCAATTTAAAAGACGAAAATTTGACGTGGCAATTTATTAATATTATTTCACATTTTTTTAAGCGTCATATCAGGCTTTCACTTACTCTCACTAAACTCTCTCACGCTCTTTCTCTTTCCTTTCTTTTCTTGGTTTTCTTCTTCAATCTATTATTCCATAATTTTCTTTCATTTTTTTTCAAGTCAAACAATATTAAATCTACAATTTATTAATTTTATTATTGAGAAACCAAACCATCTCACTTTCATGGATTCCTTCTCTCTATTTGTATTTCTATCTCTTTTTTTCTTGTCACATAAACAATAACAATAATATGGAACAAATCTCTCATTCCATAAATGTTATGGAAAGACCTCCTATTTTTCTCATTATTTTCTTATCTTTTCATCTTTTTACCATATATTTATATTCATATCAGTTCAAATCTGAGAAAGAGAAAAATCTTTTCTTTTTTATCAAAACAAAAATACTTTTAAAAAATCAAAATATTGAAAAGTCATAATAAATTATGCAGAAGTTGGTGAATATAAAAGTCAATCAATGAATTTCAAAAATTAACAAACCCAGAAAAAAAAAATTTAGCATTGAATTAACTGAAATTACAATAAACCTTGAAAGCGAAGGATGATTGTTACACCCTGACTCCAGTAGTGCGACGGTCCTAGGGCAAGGGTAGGCTTAAAGCCATCATAAACCCGTAAAACTCTCATATCCTAGATCTCATATACATTTCATATTTACATCATGTATATATTTATCATTAAAACATTCATTTCATAGATTTAAGTAATAACCATTCATACATATATATGTTTATCATTAAAGAATTTCCTCTTATTCTTTACCGATCAAAAGATACTTCCCACATCACTAAGGAATAAGGGTAACCCATTTATAACAATTTAGTCATCAAAATATTATCATCCCCAACATCCAACTACGGAACTCTAGAGTATACTCCCAATACATATAGTACCATAATACAATTCAATAAATATATACATATATATCAAAATGATTACAATGAAAGCTTGTTGGAGGAATGAGTCAAGAAGCTTTATCTTCTAAATTAACTCCCTCACGAGCCACACTATCACTTGAAATCCACAGAAGATAAGTGAGCCTTCAACTCAGTAAGATATGAACATGCAATATAAAGAAATCCATCAATCCAAAGGAAAGGTCAATCCAAATAACATGGGTAAGAAAATATCAAATGGTTAGGCTTGTAAGAATAGAAGTTCTCAAAATCGACTAGCACTATGAATTTACATGGTAGAACTACATATTGCATCAGTAGCCTTGCTACCTATCACAACAGAGCGCATTGGTAGTCCTTGCAATCTTATCGCAAATGCATGCTTGGCCAGGCATACGCCTAGAGCTCATGGTCCCCTCTAGGTGAAAAACTGATAAAAACCCTATCAGCTAAGTTCCCAAAGTGCACAATGGACCAATGAATTTACTCTCATTGGGAAGAGCGTTCTATCTATAGGATCATATAGTTTCAATCTCATAAGAAACATATTGGTCACAAGACCATCAACATATAATATAAATTCAGTCAAGTTAACAAATGGTTTCATATGAACTTGGTCCAAGGAAGAATGACCAAGCCATTTACATTCATATAATGTAATCACATGAAACAAAGCATTATTTATTTGAGAACATCATAGGGATTTCAATTAATAGGTACATAATACAATATCATATATGAAAATTAGGAAGGTTTGAACAATTCATTTCAAAGAAGTAAATTACATATGCAATGTTTATACTTACCTCTATATAATTTACTCTTGAGTTTTCTTTAATAGTTTGCTCAACAATAATCTCCTCAATTTCCTTGGTTCTCTTCTCCTATGAAATTTTCCCAAATATTCAAAATTAGAGTTTTCCTTAATCAATAATACTCAATATGATTTCTTAATATTTAACCATCTTAGAGTTTCTATTTTTGATTCCAAACATCAATTTAGTTCAACTCTTAAAGAAAATCTGAATTTAATTTCGAAATTACTGTTCATATTACTATTCATGATAGCCTATAAATTCTGATTTCTCCCATATTAATTACCATTAATAACCTCAAAATGCTTGTAATAAATTTTATATACCCTTAGCTAACTATTCTAACTACCAGAATTTATTAATCTAAAAAGAAAATGACATTTGAAGAAAATTTACCTTATTTCTCCAAAACTGATTTTCTTGAGAAAATTTGCTTGAAATTGAAAATTGATACTTTAAAATATGATATTCTATAGATTTAATGCAGTAATTTTGAGTATTAATGCATTAGAAAATAAATGGAACAAATCTGAGAAGAACAGACGAAGAACAAAAAGAGGAAGAAGAAAAATCGTGGGGAAAATAGCTACTGGGCACTGATTAAATAGGCTACTGCCCCAAAATTTTCACTCACCAGCTCGCCTCGCCAATCCACCTCGGCAATGTCACTTCGCATATGCCAGCTCGCAATTCCCACTTCGCCAATCCACTCCGGCAATGCCATTTCGCCAAAGCCACTTCACTAATCCCACTTCACATGTCCAATTTGTATATGCCACCTCGCATATGCTGCCTCACCAACTCCTCTTCGCATATGCCACCTCGCCAAAATTTCCTTGCGAATTCTACTTCGCATATGCCGCCTCGGTAATGCCTTTTCGCCAAACTCCTCTTTGCCTAACTGCACTTCGCATATGCCACCTCGCCAACTCTCCTCGCGAATTCCACTTCGCATATACCGCCTCGTATATGCCACCTCGCCAACTTATCTCGCCTAACTCTATTTCGCATATGCTACCTCGGCAATGCCTCTTCGCCAAACTTGCCTCGCCTAACTTCACTTCACATATGCCACCTCGGTAATACTTCTTCACCTAACTCCAATTCTCATATGCCACCTCGGCAATGCCTCTTCGCCTAATTCCTCTTCGCCTAATTCCACTTCGCATATGCCACCTCGCATATGTCTCTTCGCTAAACTCCTCTTCACCAATTACCACCTCTGCAATCTCACCTCGCCACTTCACTTGCTCGGCTCGTAAATGCCACCTCGCATTTGTCGACTCGCAAATACCAGCTCTGCCGAGCTGGAACCCTTCCTCAACAACTTATATTTAATCAGGTCACAAATGAGCTACAAACATCGAAACTACCTGATTCTTTTTGTCACTTAAAATAGACATTCAGGGATCCAACATATCCAAAATTCAAATCAAAATGATAACTACACAAATTATGGTGACTCTCTAAAATTCACCCTGACTTAATGCCCAAAATTTATCTGAACAGGCCTGAGTAATTTCACTCTCCACTGAGTTATACTTATCCAAATCTCCCCAAATTTTACAGCTAATATCACAACACGTAAAGGAACATTTCTCATGTTTACACTTTTGGCTCAAACAGTCTCAATCATTCCCAAAAAATTCAAATATACCCAGATTTCTGCAAAAAATAATGGACCAAACAGGTTCTGGTCAAAGGGGTATAACTCTTCACACACACAAAATTTTACCGAACCATTATATAAAATTAAAGATGAGATATACACCTACAACTTTTATGTTTTACACTTTATCAAATTATTCCTTTAAAATCAAGAAATCAGCCTCATAAAATCTACCCTGCAACCAAAAATTTCTGGATTTTCTCAAAATATTTATATCTTCAATTAATTCAACAAACATACAATTAATAAAATAGCCAAAAATGAAAGATATTCTTGAGAAAATCTGCTTAAAATTGAAAATTGATGCCTTAAAATATGATATTCTAGAGATTTAATGCATTAATTTTGAGTATTAATGCATTAGAAAATAAATGGAACAAATCTCAGAAGAATAGAAGAAGAACAGAAGAAGAACAAAAAGAGGAAGAAGAAAAATCGTGGAGAAAATCGCCACTGGGCACTGGTTAAATAGGCTACTGTCCCAAAATTTTCGCTCGCTAGCTCGCCTCGCCAATCCACCTTGGCAATGCCACTTCGCATATGCAAGCTCGCAATTCCCACTTCGCCAATCCACTCCAGTAATGCCACTTCGCTAATCCCATTTCATATGTCCAATTTGCATATGCCACCTCGCATATGTTGCCTCGCCAAATTCTCCTCGCGAACTCCTCCTCGCATACGCCGCCTCGCATATGCCGCCTCGCCAAACTCTCCTCGCGAATTCCACTTCGCATATGCCGCCTCAATAATGCCTTTTCGCCAAACTCCTCTTTGCCTAACTCCACTTCGCATATGCCACCTCGCCAACTCTCCTCGCGAATTCCACTTCGCATATGCCGCCTCGCATATGCCACCTCGCTAACTTGTTTTGCCTAACTCCATTTTGCATATGCCACCTAAGCAATGTCTTTTCGCCAAACTTCATTTCGCATATGCCACCTCGGCAATACCTCTTCGCCAAACTCCTTTTTGCCTAACTCCATTTCGTATATGTCACCTCGGCAATACCTCTTCACCAAATTCATCTTTGCATATGTCTCTTTGCCAATTGCCATCTCGGCAATCTCACCTCGCCACTTCGCTTGCTCGGCTCGCAAATGTCACGTCACATTTGCCGGCTCGCAAATACCAGCTCTGCCGAGCTGGAACCCTTCCTTGACAACTTATATTTAATCAGCTCGCAAATGAGTTATAAATATCCAAACTCCCTGATTCTTTTTGTCACTTAAAATAGACATTCATGGGTCCAATATATCTAAAATTCAAATCAAAAGGATAATTACACAAACTATGGCGAGTCTCTAAAATTCACCCTGACTTATTGCCCAAAATTCATCCGAACAGGCCTGAGTACTTCCACTCTCCACTGAGTTATACTTATCCAAATCTCCTGAAATGTTATAGCCAACATCACAACACATAAAGGGACATTTCTCATGTTTACACTTTTGGCTCAAATAGCCTCAATCATTCCCAGAAAATTCAAATATACCCAAATTCCTGCAAAAAATAATGGACCAAACAGGTTCTGGTCAAGGGGGCATAACTCTTCACACACATAGAATTTTACCGAACCATTATACAAAATTAAAAATGAGATATACACCTACAACTTTTATATTTTACACTTTACCAAATTATTTCTTTAAAATCAAGAAATCAGCCTCACAAAATCCACCATACAACCAGAAATTTATAGATTTTCTCAAAACATTTATATCTTCAATTAATTCAACAAATATACAATTAATAAAATAGCAAAAAATGACAGATATTACAATGATGTGGTGGTATTAGGAGAGCTGCGTAAGAGAAGAAGGCGTTCTCATAGAAATCGTGATAGATTATCAATGAAGTGAGTATTAAAGGAGAGATAATGTCATTAATCTAAGTGCATGAAGGCTTGGTGAAGGTAGGTGGAATTTCTTTTCAATTTCTCTTTTACTTTTCTCTTTCATCTCTATTTCTGTGTTGATTGAATGTATGTTTTCTTGAATGGGTAGATCTGTTCATTTTTATCTAATTTTGGACATTTCAATTCTTTAAAAACCTTATTGATGATGATTCATTGAAAAAAACCCATGAAAATAGAAAAATTAATCAAAGGAAGGAGAAGGTAAGAATAGAAAATTATTGGAGAAGATGATAGAGAACGAGAAAATGATGGGTTTGATGATAAAATTATTTGATGAGTAATGGGTTTATCGAGATAGAGTATTAAAAAGTGTGAAATAAGGTTAAAAAATAATAAATGTGAGCCAGTCAAATTTTCATGATGAAAAACGTTTAAAAGGATAACGATTATAATCAAATTAAAATCGAAAATTTTTTATATAATAAATTAAAATTTAAGAACAATAATAAATTAAAAGATAAGTTCAAGGATAATAAATATAATTTAATCTTAATTAACGAGGAGAAATTTTCAATTTTCAATGAAATAATTACATTTATGAAAGCAAAAGACAAAGTGGAGGAGGAGGAAAACTGCGGTGCCTGTGCGAAAGAAATGAATACTAGTGCATAGGGAATGAAATGGATCCCGTATAGAAAAATTGAAGAAAAAAAAAAAGGAATATAAATGTGTTAATGGCTCAAAATGAGTAAAGAAGAGCACGGGCCAGCACATGCAAAAGTAGGCCAGGAAGACCGGCCCAAGCAAGCCAGACAGCATGTAAAATGGCGCTTTTTTTTATTATCAAGAATTAAAATAAAAATAAATTAATTACTATACAGCCTTTATAAAATGAGTCGAATATCACAATATATTTAAATTCATAATATCACAATATATTTTTTACTTTCGTCCATACTTTCTACTTTCGTACTTAAAATGTTTAATAATAATAAAAAAATAAAAATACGTTTATTTTTTATTTTTAATTAATTATATTTTATTTTTTGCTTTAAAAAATATTTTTTAAAATTAAAAAAAATATTTTCATATTTTTTGATAAATATAAAAATAAAAAAGTTAAAAATAAAAATAAATATTTTTTTAAAAAATATAAAAAAGTTAAAAATAAAAATAAATATTTTTTTAAAAAATATTTTCTTTTTTATTTTTATATTTATCAAAAAATATGAAATGAATTTTTTAATCTTAAAAAAAAATTTTAAAAGAAATAATATAATTTAATTAATTAAAAATAAAAGATAAAAATATTTTGTCTGACTAACGATAAAATTAAACGGAGATACGTATTTATATAACAAAATATTTATCAGGAGAGAGTTAATATAATTTTAAAAATTTAAAAAAATTTAGTGTATTAAATTATTTTATAAGAGAAAAATAATAATTAATTTAAAAAATTAAATCTTTATCCCTGTTATCCAGAAAACTCGGTCCGAATCAGTCAGATCAACTGTTTTTGAGCCGATTTTTAAGAATCAGGTAAAAGTAGTGGCCGCTCAATCGGTTTTAATTTTTCTGATTAAACCAGCAATCCGGTCCGGTTTAATATCCATGCTTACCTCAACCAAACAAAAACCAGCTTTGCCCTGTAACACCAATCATAAATTTTTCAAGCAGATTCCAAAACCAAAAGCTACAATCACACCAAAAAGATCAAAATCATCTCCTTTTCTATAATTTGTATTTGTCCTGAAAAAATTGGAAGACGAAATTTCGTTCCCAGAGAAATAGAGAAAAAAAGTTGATGGAGAAATACTTGTCTTGAGGCATTGCCTTACCCTGTTTCTATGTTCATCTCTTACCCATTAATGACTTTCTCAGGTACTCTCATTATCTCTCTTTTTATGTGCCTTGATAACTATAAAGATTGCATCTTTTACTAAATTTCTTCTTCAGCTATGATTGGTTAGCTTCAATTCTATATATGAATATATTCCACTAGTTGACTTTTGCATATATTTTTTAAGCTACAAATCATATAGTCCTTTTATCTTTCCCATAACTCTTGAGTCGCTGGTTTTTTCATTTATATGGGTTGATTCTGATAGATGATTGGGAAACTTATGTTCATAGTTTATATGGATTGATCAGTGAAAGATTTGTGGACCCAGTTCATTTTTTCTACTGTTTTTGGCATAAAATTGCCTGATCAGTTGGTGATTGATTGTGAAAGGTGATCCAATTCTTGGTTACGAGCTAGCTAGATGCGGGTCTTGATTGTGTGATGGGTTTTAAATTGATGAGCAGAAGAAATAAGGAATAGGCTAAAATGGGTAACTTTGTAGAGTTCAATTTTTGTTAAAAAATGGAATATTTAGATCTTGGTACGTTAATATTTTATTTCTTGTTGGAGAATATAATGGTGACTTGCCCATTTTTTTTGTGCGTCTGAATGAATGTGATAGGCAAAAAAGTGGAGAAATGTGGTGCTGGTAGCTGCTGGCGTGGTTGATGCGTCAGCTTGGTTGGAAGTTTTGAATTTTGATCTCGTTATAAGGCTGTGCATCGATTATAATTTTGTGTGATTGTCGATGGTGGCATAGCTAAATTACAGTTGTTATTATTTATCTTTGTTTTTTAGGTGGATCCGTCTATCATTTGGAAGGGAATTGGAGATTTTTTTGCACCATATTACTTGAGTTGGTAATTGCTGGTTAGATCGAAACAATGTCAGCTGATGCACATCAAATGGAGAGGGAGTTCTCTGCTCGCAGTCTCTCCAGTAGAGGGGGCTCTGGTAAGTGCCCTTCTTTTTTTTTGTTTTGTTCTTTTCTTTTCTTTATTGATAAAGAAATTGATTGGCATGGGTGGTTCTACACATATCCAAACACACAGATCTGCATTGATGGGGAGTAGTAAAATCCTAAAAATGAATCTTTCCTATTGTAGACCAGGAAGACTATAAATTTATTGATGAATAGCTAGTGGATATAATTTGTAAACTGTGATTGAAAACTTGAAGATACCGTGGTGAAATTCATTCAATTTGCAGTTACTTTTCATTGCTGTGCTATTACTAAACTTCCAGACTGGTTGCAGGCAAATATGCAGCATTTTTGTGGACCTTTTAATGAAATATTTATTTTTTAATGTATAATTTAACTTAATATAGGCACATCTTATGCTTGTGCTACATTAAGTAACTTATAATTGGTAGATGCTGATTCCTTCTGATCCACCTCTAACTACTGTAAATTAAGACGAGTTTACCTCTTTGTATGTATTCTGGCTTAAATCCAATACAATAACAATCACATTTTGTTTCCACGATACAGATATGGGAAGCCATTATGTGGTAGAGTCAGGATTCTACATGGCATCCTTTGCTGCAGCAATCTTCATTGGTGCTCTTGCAACTGTTGGAGTTTTATTCATCACTTTGTTGATTGCTTTAACAGTAATGTTGCAATCCTGTCAAAATAGAAGTAAAGGTGTCATCGAGATCCAAACACCAAATGATGATTACAATTACTGCAAGATTTTTGCTCTGCATGCAGAGCTCAACAAATTGGGACCAGATGACTTCCCTTCAATTTGCAGGATTCGTGCTATGCAGCACATCATAGAAAGTCAATATGAAAGAGATTTAAACAGTACTATGTGGTTGGTTGAGAAATACTTTGACAGTGTTCTGCCATTAAAGGATGGTCTGGATGTGGTATTGGTGGACATAGATGACATTCTTCCTTCAAATCCTCATTATGCTCATCACTCACTGCACCTGTAATTTCCTCATTACCTTTATCATATTCAGCTTGCCCATTTATTTCCTATTATCTTATGCTAATGTTATGAGTGGGTATTAGATTTCCAACTGATTTAGCAGATTCCTGACCATTGACTTAATAGCAGTTTCTAACTTTTACAAATAAGGTTCCCTCCAAAAGTGTTTATTAAAGTTAGCTCATGTTTGTTTAGAAGGCCTACATCTTATTTCAAATAGCATTTTCAAACAATTATAAACTTAATGGTAGTTACTTATGCTTTTCAGGGCAGGACGTATATGATGGGTGCTAATAAAAGGATTAAATTTGTAAATATTCACAAAAGTGTAGATATCAACAGCAATCATCATTCTTGAGGAAAAAAAAATTACAATTTGCAAGTTGTAAGCCAGAGCATGTTCTGTAATATGTTACTGGCTTCTTATTTCTTGTTTCTCTGACCTAAAAATTATTTGAGAAATGCTAGTGCAAAATATAATTGTTTAAGTGCATGTTTTAATCTCTCTTCTGGTCTATAATAACAAAGATTGGTCCACATTTTCTTTTATTATTTCAATAATGTGCTTTTCTTAGACCTAGTTTATTGTTCTTTTTCTCTTATTATATGATTTATCGTCATAGAAAAAGAAAAAAAAAACAATCCTATTGCTATTTCATAACAGATTAAATCAGTATGGCTGTGGTGGTTGTTTTGAGGAAACAAAACATTTGAAGCAAAGGCTTTTTCTAAGATTATATATGAAACTTCAAACTAGTGGATGGTCTTTGATTCTGCTATCAAGAAGGCCAGAGATGCTGAGGAATGCAACCGTAGAGCACCTAATTTCTATAGGATACAGAGGTTGGTCTTCAGTGATTATGAGGTAGTATTTCAGTGTTCCTTTCTTCAAATCTAGTGAATGATTTCATTTGCTGGGAAGTTTTGATATTGTAACCATATAGTGAGAGTTTTTTTTTTAAATAATTTGTAACATTATTGTGAGGGAAGGGCTATGGGGCATTCTTGCTCTAGGGCTTTAATTTATTGAAGATGCTGACATATGCTATGAGCAGGGATGCAGTTAACATATCCTTGGAGAAAAAAGAAACTAAAATGAGATTGTGACTTGGGTCACATTTGATACTTATTTTGAAGATGGCAAATCTGCCTGATCCAAAACAAACTTATAGAAAACTCAGGACTTATGTTTCCGAGAAGCCATTTGTAGTAAGCATTACCCAGTATTTATGATATGGAGAAAGTTTCTTTTAATTTAAGAATATTTATCTAGATATTATCATGAAACTAGGAAATTTTGCTTAAGGTGTGGGTTCCTCGCAAAATTATTTTACTTATCCAAGTTGTTCCATTTTATTGGCATTCATATATAGTTTGGATTTGTACCATTTTCTCTATTTGAGGGCTACGTAGGGGATGCTCACAATGAAAATGACATTTTAGAGTTATTTCTATTTAGTTATTAATGTTGTTTGTATAGTTTTTTTGTATATTTTGCTTTTTAGAAGTTGGACCTGGAGTTTTGATATTATATTTCGTTTATATTCCTATTTTATAATTTCCAATTGTTTATTAATTAGAAACAATTCCATGTGTCTTTTTTCCTTGTTTGCATTACAAGGTTTACATCCTCTCCTCTTTTCCTCTTGCCAAATTCTAAAAATTCCCATAAAAAAGCATGCATATCCATATTTGGTTGGACTGCCATTACCTTGCTTGCCATGTTCTTTGATTTGAACAAATTTTTACATTAACTTGCTTGCAAGTTGAGTAAAATGTTCACAATTCTTGTAGATTGAATGAAGAAATGGAAATGGACAGTCATGAATACTTTTCAAGACGAAAGATGGTAATGCAGAAAGAAGGCTTCCGAATCTCAGGCATAATTGGCAGCCAGATTGATGCTTTAATGGGTCCATTTTCAGGACAACAAATTTTTAAATTTCCAAATCCTGCATATTACTATTTTGATCATCCTGTAGAGAACGTGGATGAGCCAAAATAGTTAATGTTCATAGTGGCACCTTGATTTGTTATTCTTGTATCAATAGTCTTGCACTTTCAAATTGTAAATCCAACTCAGCAGTTTCAGAACTGCCTGGGTTCTGCTCGAGTATTATATTGTGTATAGATATTGATATTATTGGTCTATTGAGTTTTTCACAATTATTCAACCATATAATATTCAATATGTTTTACATTTCTTATTACTTTTTAATTGTAGCACTTGGTTTCAATTTAAAGCTAATGGCATTTCATTAGACAATCATTCCTCACACCGTCAGCGAAGGAAGAGTAGCTGCTTGCAGCCGCTGCAACCACGCAATTCTTACGCTGTCTTCAGTTGAAGGAAAATTTCTCTGTATTCCTTCTTTAGGAATATAGCTAATGCAAACAGGTGCAGTCCACCGGCTTGTTCTATTTCCTCCATGCCATCAAGACACTCAGTGCATTCTCCCACGTTGCAGTTTTGTCTGACTTGTTTAGATTGAACTGTTGAAGCATTTCTTGATTCAACAACATCAGAAATAGGTTCAATTATCTGCTCTGGCTTTGCTACAATTGGCTCTTCCATATGCAAAAGGGAAGCAGTTGACCCTTCGTTAAGCCTTCTAAGATGAACAGGAGATACTGTTTCTCCAGCATTTCCAATTTCTCTGCTAACTGAAGTTCCTTGAACGAAATTGAGCAGCTTCTGGGTTAGCCTGTAACAAAGCCAATATGCTTATTACCAATCTAGAATTCAGAAAAATAATAATCTAGAATTCAGAAAAATAATCCTCAGTATTTTTGGTTGAATAGCATTAACTTTTTTTAAGAACTCAACATACCTTAAAATAATTCTCCTAATCTTCTCCACTTGCACCGAATTCATTAGTATTTGGATCCCAATTCATACTAGAAGTACTCTCTAGCTTACACCAGACTTTCCATTGTTCCTTCGTGATATCCCAATGATTGTTTAACTGCATCCTATTGAATCTGACTCCAGTCTTGACACGAAATGAATGAACTATATTCCTCCACCCATCTTTTGTAAAATGAGTTCCAGGTCGATTCCCCTTTAATACCTCTTCTACGCATAGATCAACAAATATTTTGTGCAAGTCAGCCGTCCAGATGGCTTTTGGCCTTTTTACTGATGAGCTACACATGCTGTTGACTTGCAATATTTCTGCCGTATTTAGATTGAAAAGTAGCAGCAGTTTCCAGGCTCTTGTTCTTGTCAGTTGTGATATAGATTTGCTGTGTCTGGGTCTTTTGTATGCAAAGGGAAGTGATTGAACTATCATTGTGCCTCTCATGCTGATGAGTGGTTTCCATGTTTTCACTATTTGTTGTAAAATCATAGATGATTTCTAGTTTATCAAGGTGCTGTAGTTTTTTAAAAACGAAATTGGGCAGCTTCTGGATGTGCCTGTGACAAAAACTTGGAATTCATTAAACCAAAAGGAAAAAGTAAAATAAAGATCTGGAAATTATGAAAAATCTCCCAGATTTTTCAACTATGTCCCATTAGATACAGTGAGTCACCTAGCATACATGTAAATAGTGAGTCCAAGCTTCATCACTTGCTCCAAAAGTATTGGTTTCTGTATTCCATTTCATGCTACTAGTGCTGATGAGCTTGCAACAGATTTTCCATTGTTCCATAGTGGAATCCCAGTGATTCTTTATTCGTTTCTTGTTATATCGCAAGCCTGCCTTCTTGTACAATGAATCTGCAATTCTCTTCCAACCTTCTTTTGTAAAATGTGTACTAGGTCTATTCCCATTTAAGGTTTGTTCTACACATGACTCGACAAATATTTTGTTGATTGCAGGTGTCAGGTGGCTTTTGCTTTTGGGTTTGATGACCTAGACATCTTTCAAAAAGATGCAACTGTTCTGCTCATTTGCAGTAATCAAAACATGAATGGATTCAATCAATAGATTATATATATGCATTGAGGTCAGAGAGGAGAACAGTTGATGTAAAAACAGAAACAAAATATCCATTATGATGTGTAAAAATGTATATGATATGGAAAAAATATGGGGAAAAAAAACGCTGTCTACTAGAATCATTCTGCAGTCCTGTTATTTACACATTTTGAAAAGTAGAAAAACATAGATTAAAGAAAAAGCAGCCTCAAAACATATCAGTGTTAGAGCAACAGTGATGAATAAAAATAACAGTGAATTTGTTATCACACAGTTCCAAACCAACTTGAAATTTAAACATCTTTGTCATTGTAGTTAGTGAACAGCAAAAAGGAAATTGATCAGAAAATCTTCCTTGAAATTGCCTTCCAATTTGAATTTCAATGCTGAAACTAGAAGGGGGATGGAAGAAAAAGCGTATACACTGTCAAAATTAGAATGATTTTATCCTCCAAAAGTAATGAGCAAATTAAGAAACAACCATCGAATACATTATACAATTTGTTTTCTCATCTGAAACCTGCATTGGAACAAAACCCACCATCCCTATCCAGCTGCTGGGATTATGACTCCTATTATCCAAGCTGGTTTGAGGAGAGAGAGAGAGTAAAAGATGCTCAATCTTGTCAGACACCAAACTGATAGTAAATGAGATTGAGATTTTTAAACCATACCCATGAAATGACTTAAAAATAAAAGACAATGCATACATAAACAGAACGCATACCAGAACTACAAATAAAACAGGATCAATTTCACTTAATTAAACACTTAGTGAAGGCCAGCTTTACAAAATCCCCCATTAAAAGTTTCAATTCAGTTGAAGTGAAACAAATGGCGATTATAATACCAACCCATTTGAATCACAATCATGAGGAGATATAAATTCCATTCAAAAACAGGAAATTTTAGTATTTAGTTAATTAGATTGAGATCGAGATTTTATACACAAAAACAGAGCACTATATATCTAAAGAGTACAGACAATAAAAGCAGATGCTAAACAGAGGTCAATTTCATTTGCCAGAACTGGAGATGTTTATTAGTTTTAAAGAGCAAAATCCTGTGGGTAATATCAGCTCACAAATGATAATTTGCTCACTACAAAATTTCAATGTGCATCTCACATATGGATACCAAACGAGATATATTCTAATCTTTACACCTTTGCTATGCTCATCAAAGAATTCTAAACAAATCTGTTTGTCACTATCTCTACACCCACCAAAATTTCCATATATCCATCACCCAAATATGCTAAAAAACTGAGAAACCGACCATCAACAAGCAAATGGCTACCAAAAACACTGCCGCCATATTGCTCCTGCCACCATCAGAAAACTCAACATTGTACTTATTGGTCAAATTTGCATAGAGAACACCCCAATTTCGAGTCCCCTGGTTCACCTCCTTATCAGCTAACTCGAAAATGTAAGTCTCAGCAACACCTTCTTTCCTCAAAGGTGTACCCAAGCCAGACTTCAAGTGCTCAACTAAACCCCTAATATACGTCTCAGCATAGGCCGGAGTCGCATCGACCTCGCCAAAATCTCCACTAGAGCTAGGCCAACCAGTCTCAGCCACAATGATTGGAATATTCTGGTAGCCAGCCACCGCCATGGATGTAATCACAGCATCTACCATAACGTCAAATAGAGTCCTGTACCTAACTCCAGTAACCAAATCATCTCTGAAATTGAAAGGATACTCTTGAAACAAAGCAAACCCTAAGGGAATTTCAGAGTTCATTCTGTACATGTTATACGGATAAAGTTTGACCACAAAAGATGAATTGTTATCTTCCAGAAACTGAAGCAAAGGCTTAATTACGAGTTCACCGATCGGTTCCTGGAACATTGCCGCCGATGGAGGAAACGACGTCGTGATGGTATTAACAAAAGAGAAGGTAGTGGAAACAGAGATTTTGTTAATCCCTAAGTCACGAAGCGCGAGGCGTACATTCCTAATCGCAGGAAGGAGAAGCGGCACAAGCTCCGATGAAACGGCGTCATCGCCTACAGAAATGAAGGAGATCTTGGAGCGAGGATAGAAAGGGAGGACATGTCCGTACAGCCAATTTAGAGCGAGTGAGCGGTTAGAGGCGAGGGGGGTAAGTAGAGTGTTCGGGATGGAGAGGAAAAGAGAGATGTTGGTGAAAGCAAAGGAACGGATTAGGTTAGGGTCAGGGTTTGGAAGGCGGAGACAGTGGAAGTGGAGAGCGGAGACAACGGCGGCTATGCGATCGGGTGGAGGAGATGGGGAAGTGGGAGAGAATGGTGAGTTGTAGGTGATGCCGATAGCGGAGGAGGAAGAGGGAAGCGAATAACTTCGAGGAAAGAAAGCAAGGGCTTGGAGCCAGAGCACGAAGAAGGAAGCGAGATTCATAGTTTCTCCTGTTTTGTGTGTAAAGTGAAGGAGAAGGTTTTAACTGAAAAGTGGATTGGCGGGAAATTTCGAAAGACTGCCACGTTAGCACAGGAATTTATTTTAATATATAATATTTAAAAATGATTTATTAAGTATAAACTTATATAAATTTATTCTAATTTATTTTAATATTAATAATTAAAGTAATTTAATTTTTTTTGGATGATGATCGAGTCTGAATGCTCAAGTCTATACAACCCCCCTAATCTTAATTCTATTCGTCCAAATTCTCATTTTATTGCTATTAGTATTTCATAGGAAAAACCTATTTTAAATCTGTCCAAACATATTCTTCCAAATTATTCCATTTAGTGCTATTGCTTTGACAACCACAAATATATAATTTAAGTGTTGATATTAGTTATTAACTGTTAGTTGTTGTTAATAATTATTAAATAGTGACTAATAATTGATAGTTGGTAATTATTTTTTAATAATTAGTTAATTATTTATAATATTCAATAAAATTATTATTCATTATTAATATGTTTAATGATAATTAAAGATAAAAGATTAATAGTTAATTTTTTATTTAAATATTATTTTTATAATTTAATTTAATTTTTTTATTTAAATAAATAAAATTTTTTCGAAAAAAATTCAAATAATAGTTATTTTATCATCTAACCTTTACCAACTGTCACAAGAAAAAAATAATAAATGATACAGTTTTTTAAAATCAAAAAATTAAAAATTATATAAATTTTTTTTACAAAACAACTAAAATTATTTATAAAATAATAAAATGGTGTTATTGCCACAATCAAAATCACTATTACCACAATCTATTAAATGAGCTAATTTTTATTTTACTAATATGTTCTTTGTTTTCCTCTCTTGCCATTATTTATTGGGTTGAGGGTGCTGCTGTGTATTTTTAAACAGCGCCTCTCATGTGACTTATTTTAATTATTTAAAAAAATTTTAAAAAATTATATTTTGATAATATTTGAGGTAATGAATCTATTGATATATTTTTTATGCTAAACAAAAATCATTTGAACTGCTAAAATTTTTAATAAATTATATTTTGATAGTGTTTGATGTAATGAATTTATTGATATATTTTTCATTCTAAATAAAAATCATTTGAACTGTTAAAAATATATTAAAAATGTATTAAATCTAAACCGTTAAATATAATATATAAAATTTCTAATTCATTTTTAGCAGTTAAAATGATTTTAAAATGGGCTATAAACCCTTATTAATTGTAAGAATTTTTTATTTTTTTATTTTCACTCTTTATTATTATTTATTGAACTATTTTAATTCAACTAATTGATTTTTCCTTTTTCATTTTTAATCCCTGCTGCCCTTTTAGCTTCTCTTCTTTTTTCTTTCCTGCCTGATCATCTTTTTTCTTTTTTTTTTTTTCTTTTTTTTTTTTCTGTTTTAGTTTTTACACTGAAAATTTATTTGATAATTTTTATCCATTAAAATATTTTTATATTAAAAAAGTCAGATTATTATTTTTTCTCTCATTTAATAATTTAAATTTGATCTCCTTCAAAAAGTTTTTTCGAAAATTAAGTTCAATATACATGTAGATATATTTTTATCTTCGTTTTTTTTATTATTCAAAAATATTTAGTGGAAAATAAAAGTGTTAATTTTATAAAATTTAATTTGTTAATAGTTTAAAATTGAATTTTATAAACAAATTTAATTTAATTTCTAAAATTCAATATAAGAAAATTCTTTTTACAATTAAAAATTTTGTCTAATTATGTAAATATATAATTTATTATAGTGGATATAAAATATTTATTTTTAATGATTGAGTATATATCTTATAATTTTAATATTTAAAAATAAATTTAAAGAGTTAAATATTAATACTTTCGTTTTCCATTAAATATTTTTAAATAATAAAAAAATAAACATAAAAACATATCTACTAATAAAAAATTGAATATTAATCTTGATTTTCAATTAATTTAATAAGTAAAATTTTAAATGAGATAAAACTTAAATTATTAAATGTGAGAAAAAATAATACTAAATTTAAATTATTAAATGAGAGAAAAGATAATATGAATTTTTTAATATAGTAATTTTTTAATGGATAAAAATTATCAAATATGTTTTTTGTGTAACAAATTAAAATAGAAAAAAAAAAAGGATGAGCAGCCAAAAAAAAAAAAATGGAACAAAAGTTAACCGGACATGCTTGAAGGAGTCTGAAGATTTAAAATGCACGGAACAGATTAATTGGATAAAAAGAGTTAAACAATGAACAGTGAGAAAGTAAAAAAAAAAAAAAAAAAAAATCTTATAATTAATAACGGAGTGAGAAAAAATATATATTTGTAAAGTGAAAAATTAGTACATTTAATAGATTGTGATTACAATTGTTTTAACTGTGGCAATAACGTCACCCGATATATATATATATTATGTTAGCATGCTTAAAGATGGGATTCAAACACTCTCCCTCTAAGGAGTTTAGCTCCTTGTTACTCCCACGTATGTTCATTTGATTATGAATGGAAAAAAATTTGATTAAATTAAATTAAAATTAATAATTTTATAATTTATTTAATTTAAAAATAAAATAAATTAAAAAATTTATTTGATTTACGATTTAAATATTTTTTTTCGATTTAAAACTAAACCAAACTATAGTTATATATATATATATTATTTTTTATCATTATTACAACTAAATATATTTGATTTTATTTTATATACAACTAAACTTTATATTAATTTATAATTTTAAAAAATATGAAAATTAATTATAAATATATATAATTCTTAAGAAAAAATACAAGTTTTAAATGTGCTAATTAATGGAATGGATAAATTTTGAGTTGTATAATATTAAATTATTTTTAAAATTTTTTTATTATCGATATTTTATTTGTGTTTTTTCTTAAATTTATAATAAAATAATGACGATTTATAAAAAAAAAAAATTTTGGTTTGAAACAAGTAAATCAAAATTATTTAAACAAAATCAAACCAAACTGAAACTGACATTTTGATTATAATGGTGATTTGATTTGAAAATTTTTTAAACCAAATATATTAATTTGATTTGATTATAACATTTCAAATTAATCAAATTAAACCGACACCACCTCTACCTTGAATGGTGATGGGATGACAACGAAGTGGAGAACTCTTGTTCCTCGCGAGAATTTGCTCTGAACGGAGTGAAAATTCCTCAATTTGTTTTTCCATAGGGACGAGAATGAAAAATATTTTTTTCTCATTAGTGGAAACGGAACGAGGACGGGGGAGTGTACTCCCCATCCTGTGGGGATCTCTATTTCCGTCTTCATAGGAACTCGTTATTATACTTAGTTAATTATTATATTTATTTAATTATTCCTTACATAAAATTATATTAATTAATAACATATATATATATATATATAAGGAATAATTTATTCAAAAAAAAATTATTATGAGATTGTTAATTTTATTAATAACATATATATATAAGGAATAATTTATTAAAAAATAATTATTATGAGATTGTTGGAATTTATTGAAAACACTTATTAAATTCAATTTGTTCAAGTACTCATATTTTAATGTATGCTGAATTTTTATTGTTTTATTAAAAAATATTACTGAATATTTTTTATGTATTAAAATATTTATATTTTAATTATGTTTGATTGATGTTTTGTGTGTTTGAATTTATTAATATTTTCTAAATAAATTTTTTCATATTTTTAACTATTATTTATAAATTTTATAAATATAAATAAATTTAGTAATACAAAATTTAAGCGAAAAACGGAAATCTTCACGGGGATGAAGATGAGAACTAAATTATTTTCGTATGTGAAATAGAGATGAGGATAGAGATTCTCCACAAAGACGGGGATGGGGATGAAAATGGTTCTCCGCTCCCACCCTGCCCATTGTCATCCCTATTTTCTTTCGAGTTAAAGTCAATTTGCCCTCACTTCTTAACTAAAGTTCAAATAGACCAACAAAAACAAAGTCGTAAAACTAATTTTGATAGATCGAAAATTAATTTTATTTAAAAAATTAGGTTTAAATAAGTCAAATGAAATTTTTTTTATAAATTAATGATATTTTTAATTAATTTTAAATAAATTAAAAATTAATTTTATATAAAAAATTAAATTTAAATAAATTAAATAAATTTTTTTTAATAAATTAATTTTTTTTTCATCGGATAAATCAGCTCCACCTACACCCTCATAAAATTCCGTCACTGTAGACGGATACTTTTTGGTCAATTTAAACACTTTAGCTTTTATTTTTTACTGGATTGAATTTTTTTTTTTACCAAATTAGAGCGCGTGTTACACAAATTTGAAAAAAAAAATATAATAGAAAAAAATAGGAAAATAAAAAGCCGTTCTCAATTTTCCTTGAAAAGCAAGCAGGGATTTTGGGTTTTTCATAAAAAATATTATTTCAAAATAGATGTAAATTTAAGGTTGCACTGTTGCTGTTATTGGCAATTGACCTGCAACCACCATATGACCCTCTCTCTCTCTGTCTCTCTCTCACCAAATCAACTAATGGAAAATAATAACAGAACCTTCATAACGGTTAAATTTCATGCCTCTCTCTCTCTCTCTCTCTCTCTGCTTTTTGGAAAAACAAGAAAACAGAGACAAAAAAAGCCATAGATACACAACTCTCCCTCCACAAAAAAACATGAACCTAATTGGACCCATCTCTCTCCCTTTATCTGGGACTATTTTGGCACTAGACGTCCTGCCCAAATCTGGCCGGAAACTAACGACAAACATTCACAACCCATTGCAAAAAAAAACTTCAAAGAAGAAATTTTGTTTTTTTTTTTTTTTTCCCTCCTATTTGTTTCCCCCTTGTTTTCTTCTGTTCTTTTGACGCTAACTCAAAATTTTGATATAATGTTTTAGTGATAAATCAAAAGTGGATCCATTTTCCAAATCTGATTAGGGTCCTAGATTTGGGTTAATGGGTTGCATGAGCTCCAAACGGGCTTTGTTGGTCGCCTCTGCCTCCCCTGCTTTAGATACTGTACAGGTGCAGCACCACATCAGCTGGCTGTTCATGAATATACCTTGCGCCGTCATCGAAATATCCATCTGGGTCTTTACATTTAGAGCAAAAACACGAAAAGGATAAAAAAGAAAATTATATTTCTATTTTCCCTTTCACAAGATAGTTGCGAACAGATAATGAGAAGGATGGGAGAAATGCTTAATTGAGGCCACATTAATTTATTATGAAAATAAGTCAAGTAGAATCTCCACCATAAGGTTCTATTCAGATATTTTATGATCATTAAAAGAAAAGAATTTGAATGACTTTGTATTTTGCTAAGAAAAAAGCAAATATATGAGAAACATAAACAAGATCCATTTCCATGACACATAATTGATAGCTATAAGCAAATCAGAAGTTGGATTTGTATTGTAAATTTATATAACAGGTATTTTCTCTTCTTGGAACCTGAAAACATGAACAAGATTATGATCTGCTTGTAAGAAGCCAGAAAACAGAAAAATGAAGCAGCACTAATAACATCCACCTTTGCAGATAAAAGTCCTCCACAGGTCATTTTACAATTGTGGGAATGTGTATCCTATTCCCATCCATCAATCAATCAAACACAACAATATGCCCATAAAATGAGCAAAAAACCAAAAAGGAGATAGAACCAAGTTTTGTCAATTTCTCATAATGGAAGTCGGATCCGAAGGAAAACACACCGAAAATAGTAAAGCCACACATATAGATATCAAATTGTGAATAATGAATTCAGGCTTCTGGCACTGAAGCTGCCGCACGTTTCATTGATGCAGACTTGATAAGATGGTTGTAGCTTCCCTTCTCCTTGAAAAGTTGGGAGAAATGATGTTTGCAATATAAAATACCCTCAAGAGCTGCATAATTTGATGGTGATATCGAACAGCCACCATGAGAGCATTTGAAACATGATTTGTGATAGGCTTGGCTCTCCACTGTTACCTGTATTTTTTTTTTCAGTAAAACAAACCCACATTATAACTCCACAATGCCTTCTTTGGATCATATACAAAAAGGAACTCATTCAAAAGACAAATAAATGAATATCGACATAAATTATATGCAATTCAATTTCATGAAAAGCTGGAACTTCGCGAATGTTCACCCAAATAAGCAATTCCAATTTCATAAATATCTAACATTTCATTTTGAAGCTTAGGCACCATTTCTTCCATGTCAAAAATTGATTTATAGAAAATATTTCTTCATTGAAGGAAATTTCTCTACCATTTTCAAGGAATATGACTTTTCAGTCTTCAAAAATTTAAAATAATTTGCCAGATTACTACAAATTCAGAGGGATGGAATTCATAAAAGACAGCAAAAATTACAATCCAATGTAATATCAACTACCACTACTGACCACTATCAGCTGTCATTAGTTATGGATGATTGCTAGTGCTAGCTGGAATTCAGCATTCATTGTATAGAAGTTCTAATAGTATTCTTCATCGAACAAAATTCATCTTTTTTAGTTTAATTCAAATGCCATAAATTATTTCCCAGTTGATTTCATCATTACAACAAAACAGTATAAAATTACTCGGTTCTTTAGAAATGTTCCCAAAGAAAGTATTTTCAGCAAGAGAGATCCATTCAGACAATCCTCTTATATATGGTAAAAAAAATCATAAAACATACAAATTATACTTTTTCTGGATATTAATATACAAATGCATCTTGATAACAAATTAATGCTTGCTTTAGAGGAAGCTATTCAGAAACTTTTGATAAATAAACTTGCTAGTACCTAGTACAGCAAACTTTCTAAAAGCTTAGATTGGGGATGTAGAATAGTAGATGAATAACTAACAGACATGTAGCTGCACTTTGAGCCCACATGCAAGCACATGTCATAAAAGTATAACATATTGCAGGCAACTTGATAGTTGAATCAATCAAAGTTTAAGGAAAGTTGTTATTGTAGGCTTGATGCAGATGACTGCTGAATACTTTCCAACAATGCAAACTATAAAAGCGACTTGTGAGATTCTTTCATGCACAATCATAAAAAAGAAGACAACTACTTGTATTCTTTGGGATACCACACTGCAGTCTAGCATGCACTGTGAGGGTCATTGAAGGATCGCCTACCCTTGAAAGGAACAGCCTTACTATTGCACCAAGGCTTGCTCTCTACATATTACATTCTAGGAGATCATTTTAGAGGAACTGTATGGAACTTTAAGTGATTCAGATTTACTTCATAGGATGACATGTCTATATCTATTGGCAATTAAAAATGTATTATAAGCATCTACTATGAAAAGTACTGTGATATAGCATCCTGCTACTCATGGCAGAGAACAGAAGGAGCATGTACCAAAAAGCAGTGATCCACCAAATAGTTGACAACTCAAACGGTCAGTTAAGTTCAAATTGGGGTAGCTTTTTCATCTATGGGATAAGCATTTTTCCAGATCTAAGCAAGAAGACATAACTATTATAGTTATTGTTGTCTGTACTCTGAGCAACCCTTAATCGATGGGTTTATGTCACAAAGGATATGCATGTTGCTGTTGTTGTCATAAAGTGATGCATTATCTCAAATAAGACCCAATATTTTTGTCAAAATCTTTATTCTTAGTTGAACTTCATTCACATTTCATATTGACTTCATAAACTAGCAACTCAAGGGAAGATCTTAATCAACAAAGAAAACCTTTGACTGAGTCAAGCACTCAAAATGTTGAATTACAAAAACTATGAGGCGACTTTATTAGTCTGACACCAAAAGATATAATACTTTTAAATCTTCATCAAATTGTACCTTCTCAAGTGGATAAGCGGTTTTACCACAAGTAGCACACTTTTCCTGCGTCCCAGAAAACATGCTAGCAGCTTTGCTAGGCGATCTTGTCTGAAATCAGAACAAGCTACTGAGAATCAGAGATAACACCAAGCAACATATCACAACAGAACATGCAGGAATGCACTAGATATAGATGAATGTATATATATATGCAGTGTTTGAGGGAAAGTTTACCAGTTCAGGAGTTAACTTCTCAGCTGACTTTGCAGCTGTTAAAAATTAAATTAATTATAATTAAACAAATTAAAAAAAAAAATTATTTACAAATTGAATAAAGAAATTTAGCCTAGCAAGGATAAGAGACATACGTGACTGGAAATTTTTGTTGAAATTGCCCGTCTCCTTGAACAGCTGCTCAAAGTGAGGCTTACAGTATACTACACCTTCCATTGAGGAATAATTGCTCAGCTGAAAACAAATGAATCACACAACCAAATAAGCTCAAACCTAGACACATTATATACAAGTGATATGGTGAGATCTTGGTACACAACAGACAATTCCCTCCAATAAAATAGGAGTTCCACAATTACAAAGAATTCTATTAACACAAATTCAGCTTAATCTCTATAACCTGGTAAATTTAGGGTGGGGGTGGGGAATCTCATAAAGGGTCACTAAGATGTTATATCAGGCAAGATCTTCAACAAACAAGCAACAATTTAGATAATTCCACCTGCTTTGACATAATCAATGTTATTAAACAACCAGTTACCGTAAAAGCTTTAATATGCCACTTGGTGCACTGTGTTCGTAACAGTTATGTTATGAACAAAAAAGAAAAAGGGCAAAGGGCATATGAACTACATCCAGCATTACGTTGACAAAAGAGCATGAAGTAAGCAGATTCAGAATATTAAGATGTCAGTACCTTTAAAGTGCCCTTGCAGTGAAAGCACTTGAAACAAGATTTATGGTAAGGAACACCATCCGCAGATAGAAGTTCCATAGGATACACAGTCTTCTCACAAGCCTTGCATTTCTGCTGGGTACCAGTAAAAGACATAGTAGCTGCTAAAGAATTTGTATATGTCTTAGATCTAGCTGTTATTTAACCTCTCCAAAATTACCTACGAATCAAAAACAGCCCCGGATCAGCTTTACAAAAAGACTCCTCTCCATTAAACAATCTTCACTGCACCAATAAATCAAGTAAAAACAATGGCAAAAAGGAAAACTATAGAAGTTTTGAACTTTTAATTGAAATTGATATAATTAAATACTCGAGAAGGTAAAATTTTCAGTCTTTGCTTTCTGGGTATTATTGGCAACAGAATATAAACCTCAAAACACAAATTGAGCTACCGATCTGAGACTAAAAACTAAAGAAAATGCAAACACTTCAATCAAAATACCTCAGCTAAATCCCAATAAACTGATCTAAAAAAAAAAACAATAAACACACACACAAAAAAAGGTTTAAGATCTAAAACTAGAAAAAACATGAAAATGAGATCAAAATTGAAATGGGTTAACAAATTGACAGGTGCATACCTAAATAGAAGAAGAAAACTTGTGTTGAAACTCTCGATCAAAGAGTCAAAAAACAGAAAAAGACGCTAAAAAAGGGGAAGAAATGAAAGTGACAGAGTCTTATAGTCTTTTAAGAACCAAAAACGGAACTTATAAAGACATAAGAGAGAGGAGCGGAGAATGGGACTTATGCGCTTTTTGCAGCGAAGGCATAGAGAGAGAAATGGATGATTATGATGATAGAGAAAGAGAGAACATCTTTCTTCGCTGGAAGTTATTGGGCTCCACTGACAAATTTCTATATCTGCGTATTTTGTCTGGTTTAACGGACTCGTTAAGCGGTTTTTTTTTTTCTTTTCTTTCTGGTCTGTTTGTTTCCCTCGAAAAATTTACAGCTATTTTATGTTAAAAGGAATGGTAACAACTAATAAACCAATAGAGTACATGGGTCAAATTTTGTTATCCTAGGAAAATTAGGAACATAATGGAATTGGAATACTTTACATTTTTTATTTTATTAAAATATTTTTAAAAATTAATTTTTATAATTCAAAAATAAATAAACATACACACTAAATATAATTTAATAATAAATATATATTTCACTATATAACAAACTAAGAATCAATTTTCTCAAACAATACTAAAAATAAATAAATAAACAAACATTGAGAGATAGAGAATTTATCATATTATTAGTTGGGTATGGGAGGGTAAAATTGTTTAAATAATATTTTCGTCTTAAAAAAATAATTAATGATATTAAAATTATTTTTAAAATTATGATTAAATTTTTTATTAAATTAAATTAAAAAATTACATATTTTAAAAGAAAAGATTGACAAATTAGTAAAGAGATAATGAGATTTTTTTTTTACATTTGAAAATTTCAAAAAGTTCAAATTTTTAACATCTTATATTATAAAGTAAATATTTAATTATTAAATTATTAAATATTTTATTATTAAATTATTAATTTAATGATGAATTGTGAATAAAAGTAGTAATTTTTTTTTCAAGTTTATAGTTCTCCTTGATATAATATATCATAAAATAAAATTAAAGAAGAAAACTTCAAAATAAAAAAAAAAAAAGAGAAAAATACAAATGTTAATTGATTCTGGTAAATAATTCAATATATTTTACATTAATTAGTGATGGATGGCATGCATTATAATAGCAAGTACAATTGCAACTCCTAATTCTTGTCCAGGTTAAGTTGTAACATTCAAAACTCACACATGTTTGCAAACTTCTATTAAAAACATGCATGTGATCATCACCAATAATAATAATAATAATAAATTGCATATATATTGATTTTTTTAGTACTAAATGAAGTAGCTGTTGTTGATTATTGAGGGGCTCAATTGTATATGTCAACGGAGAATATAAAAAATAAAATATTAATAGTGCAAATCAATCAAATTTTTATTTAACAGCAATGCGTATAGCTATTAGTTAGTGGCTATTATCTAATAATTAATTATTTTAAATATTTAGTAAAATTATTAATATATATTAACTGTTAATATATTTAAAAAATATTAAGAATAAATATTAATATTTATTTTTTTATTTAAATATTTTTTTAAAAAAATAATTTAATATTTTTATTTTAAAAAGGAAATTTTTTTTTGATAAATTTTAAATTAAAATTTTTATAAATAATTGTTATTCGATTACTTAACAGTTTTTGAGTAATCAAATGGATATGATGCATATGATGCAATTGTTGAAAATAAAAAAAATTCAGCTGTATAAAAAAATTATCTAACACCCACTAAACCATATTATATTAATAATAATTTATTAATTCATTTCAATATTTATGGATTGTTTTTAAATTTTTGATGAAATAAAAAATAAATTAATATATATGAAAATATTGCTTTGGCATATTATGCAATTAAAAAATATATATCATAAAGAGCAAAATTCTTACAATGTCAATGATATCAATAATATAGGAGTTAAACTTTACTAGGTCTTAAAACTAATTACATGCTATTCAACCAATGAATTTTAGCTGAGTGCTATAAAAATTATGTGTAAAACCGTGAGATTCGAGTTCGAAACCCATTCAGAATCAAATTAATTAAAAAAAAAAATTATTCAAGTTCATAAAAGTGGATTAATTGCAATTAGTATATACTATAAATACAAAATAAATAAAAATTCAAATATCATGAAGTTTCAGGATTAATTTGTGAAAAATACGTATAGAATTAGTCCCATTTATCATAAAATGGGAGTGCGTATCTCTGGGTAAAAAAAAAAAAAAAATAATAATTCAAGGAGACTATGGACAATACACTGTAGTTTTAACCAATCCTTAAATTGCAAGCGACATATTCACATGCTATGCCCACCACAGCATGCATTTGAAGCCTATAATGAAAAAGAAAAGACGAAACCTTTTATTATCTGACAGCACGTAAAGTAATTTGGTCGCCATGTTACTGTACACTTCTCATTCCATCTGTAATTTTTGTAACAGTTACAAATGAACCTTTCATTACCATCTCAAAAGAAACACTCATCATATTTTTGAGTATTATTTTAGTATCATGAAAAAATTATTTTAACACAAAACATCAATATTTTCATAATCAAGCCGGTTAAAGAACCGATAAAGATAAAGAGTTAGAAATCAAAAAATCAACTGAAATCGATTCGATTAATTCAAAAAAACCGATATACATATATATGTATATATAATTTAACATTTATTATATATATATGATAAAAATAAATTAAAAATTTATATAAAATTATATTTTTTATGATATTAATCCAATAACATCAAGTCAAAAATTATATATATAATATATCAATATTCATTTACTCAATCATCTAATCACGCAATAAGATCATAATTTTGACGTCGAATAAAATTAAAATGAAACTATTAAAATTCAACGATATCATTTTTACTTGATAAAAATGACATTATTTTAATAAAAAAAATTTTAAAAAATAAAAAACTAACCCATCCGAATAGAAAAAATCAATCCGGTTCGATCGATTCACCAGTTCTTTGAGGACAGGTAAAAAGGACTGACCGGCCGATCCTTAATTCGATTCCCGATTTTCTAGTTCAATCGGCCAGTTCAGTCCGGTTTGGATAACCATGCTAAACATAGGTAAAAATAGGAAGAAATCCCCTATCTGTAGGAGAATTCCTGGAATGCAAAGAATGACAACTCCTGAAGCAGTTGAGCATTAATTTAAAATGATATGCTCCCATGAATCATTGATCAACTCTAATCAGACAATTTCTGATTTATTTGATTAGTTTCTTAACTGGATACAGTTGCAAACTAATGCATAAAACAATTGAAAATAGTCGAATAAGTTCAAACTTCAACAACACTCTCACCAGTTAGCAATTGCGGAGTATATCAGGACCAGGTAGCACGAAAGACTGGAAAATTTTAGCAATTAGTAAGAAAAATCTCTCTCAAAGGCCAAATTAATTAGAACGTACAAAGAACAATCATATACAGAAAGTAAGATAAGGTCATTGGGCACATAACTTAATAACGACTTGGAAGATAAAAATATAAACCCTAATGCCCTTTGTCCCTATAAAAAATTTCTGATGTACAAAAAGAAACTGAGTTAAGCAACGTTTCACTATAATGAACCTTTCTATTCCTCTTTTTAGACAAACAATTGGCATAGAACTTTTCATGCAAGACCAATATGCAAACAACTAATGCATCAAGCAAAGCACTGCACATATAAGAAAAATCGAACTTTAACAAAATTAAGATGCTTTCCAGACTTTCATCGGCATCAGGTGTCACACAAAAAAGCTTAAACTAGTCTTTTTAAGATTTTCTATTCTTTATTCCTACTATTATTGGCCTCATATTCAATGTTAGCATTTCCTGGATTAACAAACCCATTTTTGTATAAATTGTACAATTCATGAAAATATGGGCAAGTCTTACTAGTTTCATGCCGCTTCTTTCCCCCAATTTCCATTGATTTTCTGAAGTACTTGTTGATGTTTTCCCATTTCTCTTTACACTTCTTTGCAGTGCGATTATAACCCATATTACACATTCCAACAGATATCTCATCCCAAATATTAGAGCATTTGGAACCCATAGCTCGAAACTTCTGTTCCAAAGCAGTTCGCAGCATTATAAGGGCTTGTACTTCAGCTTCTGGCCATCTTCTATTGCTTGGATCATACTTGAAATCATTTTGAACAGGAATATTGCTTCCGTCTTTTTCTCCATGGTTTGCCTCAAACGGAATCACTGCTGTTAAAGATTGAGGGATTTCAATTTTATGGCCCATCACATTCTGAATTAAGGAGATGAGGGCTAGGCTTCTTTCATTTTCTTGGGCCCTTATCTCCTCATCCCTTTTCATCCTTTCTCTCTCCTGCTGTTTCCAAGCTTCTTCTCTTATTATTCTCTCCCTCTCTTGCCTCTCCATTGTTTCTATCAACTGCTTATGCATCTGCTCTTGTTTCTCCAGCACTTTCATTACCAAATTTTCTAAGAAAGTCTCAAGCTTTTCCATTGTTTCTCTCTTTCTCTTCTGCCTCACATATTCCTTGACGCCTACTGAAGAATCATCATCTGGAGACGAACTGAAACACAAAAGACTCCATTAACTAAGTTGGCTTCCAAAGAAATCATTTCTGGTCTCGGATCCACAAAATGAGTTTGTTAAATGGACTATCAAGTTCCTAATAATCATAATAATAAAGAGAGTTCTTGGATTAATACAAATAAGATACTAATAATTGGCAAGGTACAATACAGTGATAAACATTCCATTAAAAAAAAGCAGCAAATGGTAACAGAGAAAGATAACTGTAATTGCAATTTTAATCAAAATAACTGATGTCTAGATTAACAATCCAAAAACAAATTGCACTATAAGCAGTAAAATAAAGTCAACCCACATTACACCACCCCACCATTTTCAATCTAATGAAGTACACCCATTTTCTGAAAAAAATTATTTCCATGTCATAAATCCATTATTTGGAAACTCAAATTTTACAAAATTCAATTCAAATGAATTTTTTCTATCAATTTTCATGCTTAGAAGAAGATAATTTATAGAATTCAATTCTTTAAGTATAAAAAAAAATATTATTCTTTTAATTTTATTTTAATAAGACTTAATAACATTATTTACATAATAAATTGCACACCAAATAGTAAATTACATACTGAACTATAATAAATTAATTTTCAGATTCATGCTTATATATTCATAAACAATTATCAATGCAAATTTACAGTAATACAAATCATATTTTTCCCATTTGAATCTAAATTCATTTTTGTTAAATAACAAACTCAACTTGCAATTCACATGTATATATATATGCATTGACACAAGCGATAAAAGTAGATGGATTATTATTGTTCTACCTAGATAAAATAAGAGTAAAAAAATGAGAGAATGACACTATTTAATTCTATTAGATGAATTATTATTATCTCAAAGAAAATTTACAAGAATTAAATATTAAAAAATTCTAAAAAAAAAAATAAAAAATCAAGGGGAACTGGTGCACCTTTGCCATAACCTTCTAAAGTAAATAAAAATAATATCATTTCTCAAAAATTTAATTTAATTAAAATTTATTTTCTCGTGAAATTGCACAAATTCACACCATATTAAATAAACATTGGTAATTAAAACAAATCAAACAAATCAAATCCAATATCTATTGTACATATTGTTTGGATTTCAATTGAATTATTTCAAACGGAGTCGAAAAGTTTTGGCATTTACAAAAGTTGGAAGTTGATAATTTTAACTAAATATTAAACAAAGAAACCAGTAAAGCGGACTAACAAGTAAAAAATTAAAGATTAAAAATAAAACAGAACAAAACAATAATACCCAAAATCCAAATATTATTATTATTATTGTTACTATTTATTAAAAAATAATCATTTATTGAAGAAAAGGAAAACTCACCTAGATTCATCCTCCAATAAACCTCTCTCGCTACCTGGGTCCCGATTCTTTCCACCCGCACCCGACCCGATTCTCGCCGAACCCATAGCTACCAAACACGGAGCCCTACTACTGTCACCAAAGTCATTAAACGCCACGTCACTGGCCTCCGCTTTCACCGGCGGCTTAAAATACTCGGTAGCCTCTCCATTAATCCCACACACCTGGTCTGCCAAAAGCCCTAAGTTCTCCAGTTCTCCGTCCAGCCCACCCGCCAAAGACAGGTCGTTTGCCTGAGAGCTCGACGGGAACCGGCCGTTTGCCCTGATAGGACGAAGTTTCTGAGGCGGAAAATTTTGACTGTCGATATCTGATGAGTGAATCACAGCCATTGGATTGGAGATGAGAACGTTTCCAGTTGCAGGAAAAGGAGATATGTGTTGAGGAAAGTCAGTAGAGTTCGGAACTCGCCGGTCGCCGGTTAGCAGTTCCATTTGATGATATTTTTAAAAAGTAAATAAATATATATTTAAAAAAAAAAAAAGGGTAGGGATAAAGGTAACAGCATCGTTGAGGGTTTTTTTTTTTCAGAGAGAGGTGAAATGGTAGCTAGTAAATAGGCGGAGTAAAATGGGTAAATAGGACTGTCAAAATTACAAAATTACCTTCTTCTTTGTAGATATTTACGGGTTTATCCTATTTTAATTGGGTTTTTTGGAGGCTTTAAAAATTTAATTGGGCTTAAATCCAGCCCACTTAGAGCTGAATGTCGTTTAGCTGCAGCTTTAAAATTCATAGATCATTCAAAATATGAAGAATCAAGACGCAAAAATGTCAAATTCTCTCACAGTTCTCCATAGCCATCTGATTTCGTAAGCTTCTCTCTCTCTCTCCCTCTCTTTCTCATATGTGTATATATATATATGTATAAATATATATACAAAAACCAGTGTTTTTATATTGAATTTCTGTATCTAATTCAGGTTATCAGAAGCAATACTGGACTTTGTTTCCAGAGTAAACTACACACCACGTGAAGGCACAAATGTCTCTACGAAATCCATACTCGAATCTCTCCTTTCTAACCAAAAATTTGAGCCTAACCCTGAAATTACTGAAACCCAAATCCACAATTCAATAAAGGACATAGCTTTAGCATGTGCCTTACTGTCCTCTTCTCAGTCCTCGACCCACGAATTGCTCTCATGGATACCTAATGACCTTTCGGTTAGGGCAACTGCAGCATTTGAGGAGTTTTCGAAGGTGTATTGTGGGAGTTGTTTTGGGGCTAGAAATGAGAGGAGGGTTAGTGAGTTGCTGGGATTGGATTGTGGTTTGATGATTGAAGAGAAGAGGTTAGTGGTGGAATTGATGCCTGAGGTTTTGCCATTATTGAAAGAGAGTATTAAGGAGAGTTCTATTGATAACGATGTTGATGGGGATGAGGTGTCTGCTGCTTCTGCTCGAGCTCCAGTTGGGTATGCCATTGTGGCTGCCCATCAGTTTAGATGGTTTGTTACTCAGGTTTGAAAATTTTGGTTTTTATCTTTTTTGGGTTCTTTTTGATATTGTATAGTTTTTGGTGTGAATTTAATTGGTGTTTTGTGGTAAAGCTGTCTCAGTGTTTATTTATTTTGGTAGGTTGATTATCCACATTTGGGAAAGTTGTCTCCTTTGGTGATACCTTGTGGGTTGACTGCACTTGATCACTGGTCACCTGAGGTGAAAGTATGTATGTGCTTGAATTGAATGTGATCCTTTTCTCATTGTACGTAATTCCTTGTCATTTGGTTTCTAGTTTGTTTGGATTAATGTAGATTGTTAACTATTTGATGTTATATTCATGGTCCATACTGTGAATTCACCATGCTTCCACTTTAGCCATTTAGATTTTTAGTTGTAGAGTGACTGATGATGGGCAAATTATAAGTTCCATAAATCTTCTTAAAAAAGTAGCCTGAAATCAAATTTTTTTTCCTTCCAGCATCTGCTTCGCTGAATGAGAAAGCACAACATGCATAAAAAGGATTGGATGGAGGAAATGAATTGAAAGGGAATTAAATTTCAATATTCCTCTTTTTCTGCATAGTTGCTACTACAGTCAACTTTAGAGTTCTGTCTTTAACTATGCTGGGATTCTATGCTGATTGGAAAGAATGATGGTGATGGAATATAGAACCATAATAAGTGTTATGGTTAGGTAATACTCTTTTATTCTTTCTGTTTCAGGGACAAGGCATGATTAGTTTCATACATCTTGCAAAAAATTTGAATGCTGTTGAGTTTGGTTGGTATGAAGATGTGATTCTTGATGCATGTTGCCAGAATATTGTTTCTGCTGATGAGATATGGCATCATGTAGTTGAGATGTCAGTTCTTCTTGTGACTTATATCCAGCGTGGTAATCCTCGTAGTCCATGGTACTCATCTTGTCCACCTGATTGTCCTACTTCTTTATTTTACATGGTTAAGTTTGCTGGTATTTGACCTGGGAATTACCAGATATCATTGTTTTCTATAACCTGTGTAGTTACAGGAGCTGTAAAAATTGAATGATGGATAGGTGCTAAAAGCTTCATAACAAGACTGTATATAAGATTACAAAGTGAATTATCCAAGGCTATGGCTCTAAATGAGAAATAGAAATTGGGTTACAAAAGGAAGACACATGGCAGTGCTTTCTTCTTGCTTGAATTCATTGAGCCAGCGTGATTTGCTTTGCAATCTATTTCATAATTTATTTTTTAAAAGTTGAATGGGGGAACTGGTCAGTTCCTTTTAGGGGTATATAATGTCAGATGAAGTCAATACAGTATAATATTCAAACTTAATTAAAAATTTAAGGCTTGAAACTTGACTCTAGCACATTTTTGTTTTGTGCTCAATCTTGACTGGAAAGCTTATTTGATGCTTGCTAGTATTAAAAATTTAGATAAATTTGTTCATTAATTTGGAATAGATTGAGTGAAGTAGATCTTGAACTTATAAATTATATATTATTTAAATATTGTTAATATAAAATATATTTAAAATTGTATAAAAAGTTGCATACTTGATTAGTCTTGTGAGCCATTGGACACTCAAAATAGGCTTGACTTGCTGACTGCACCGGAATTGAGTCAAACTTGAATATTTTGCGAGTCCAAATTACTCATGAGTGGCTTGATTTACCTACAACCCCTGTTCATTTATTATGACTTGGAAAAAGACAACTTCACCATTTTTGTCAATGATTATATGTATCACTTGCATTTGGCAAATGCTCTGCAATAAATTGGATACATCATGTTCTTTGTCTCTGTTGTGCAAATATGATATTCCCCTGTTAAGTTTGTTTGAATGGCAGATCGCATTTTGTTTGCCACTATACTAGTTCCTACAGATAGAACAAACAATACGGCCACAGAATGTGTAGTTCGCTTGTTTTTTCTGCTTTTTTTTCAATGATTACCTGCTTACTGATTTTTCAAGTATACCACCATGCATTTACTTTGGTTGTTCATTTTCCTTTTCTCTTTTCAGGTTTGAGAAGGTACTCAATGAGATGTTAGGTCACTTGGAGCGCCAACCAAGGAACAAGGATCGCCGTATTGCATGGCTTACATTCATAGAGCCACTTTTCCATGCTGTTGGTCTTGTGTTATTAGCTCATTTTAGGCGAATTTTTCCACTTTTCTTTCAGTGGATGCATGCTGATGACACTGAAACTGTTATTCTGGTAAGAATAATGAGATGCTCTTAATCTTAACTTGTAATTCAATAAGCACTAATTCTTCTTAGTATTGATATACACTTTGGTAAAGCTTGTGTGTATATTAATGTTCTCATTGTAGAATTATGCCACTGGTCATCCATTTTAGTAATAAAGTTCCAATTAATAATGATAAATACAGCAATAAAGACTTTGTCTTGGATTGGATTTTCCTTTATCAGCTTCTCCATTTTGTTTATCTTGTTTTTCTTAGCATCCTATTTGTGATTGTGTATTGGTACGCGTCTTTGCTTGAATATTTATAGTTGAACTCTATCCTTTTTATGTTTCTCTTGCATTTCCTTTTTATTGGCTTTTGTTAAGAACTATGCAATTTACTTGTCATGTTAAATATTTTACTTTTATCATTTAATTAATGTATTTAATTTTGATATAGAGTTTGCTTTAACATTTTCATGACCAGTGCTTCGAGGATGTAAGAATGCTCCAATTTATCTCTTTGTGCAGGTTCTCAAACAGGTCCAAACAGTTATAAGTTTAACATGGATAAGGAACACACCTTATATTGAAAGGTGAACTGAGTATTATTGTTTTTTCTTTGCATGATTTTAGGTGGCATTTAAAAATCTTGTGGAATACAGGAAGGGCAGATCTAAAATAACTTGGAGGAAATAAGTACAATATGATTTAGATGCATTATAATTAACAGAATGCATCGCCTAAAATCATTTAGGGCGAAACAAAGAATTTATATAGCTGACCTCAATTAATTTTTGGACTAAGACTAAATTGAGTTGAGTTGAGTTATTTGAAAATATTGTGGAATCGCTTTGGATTTCATGCTTTTGTTTTTAAAGTCCAGAAGTATAATAATGTATCCGGTTAGTCTGGGATGTCCAATACTGTTTTCTTAATTTAGTGTTAGAAGTAACTTTGTGTGAGCCTTTTATGGATGATCATGTGTCCCACATCGGAACTGTTTATTTCTTCTTCTTCTGACTCCAATTTATGGTCAAATTTTAATTTCAGAATATGAATAACCTGCACATCTGTTCAAAACTGAATCTCAAGTCTAAGCATTTAAATTTCTAATAATAATTAAATTAAGCTTGCATTTCTGTCTTCCTCTTTCATCCTTCACATGTCCTTATCTCAGATTGGTGGATGAACTCGTTGTATCATACAAGGAAGCAGCATTAAAACCAGCTCGTGAAGAAATTCGAGCAAAGATTATTGAGATACTGGTCTTGCTCCATCAGTAAGGGTCATTTTATTTCATTCCTATTTGAGTTTTTTTTTAATGCTATCCTTCGATTTATATATATTTTTATTTTTTTCTTCTTTTTCTCCTGTGACTTCAAGATGCAAGGGCTTGCAATTCGAATCGATGTGGGACAAGCACAGGAATGATCCAAATTTGACGACTCTTAGTTTATCACCAAGGGAGTCAAGGGACACACTATGAACAATTTGCTGCCTGTGCAGAAGTGTTTCTGAGTGTTATCATCTTCAAGTGGATCAGAGACATTGAGAACTCGATAAGTTTACCATGCGTTGAAGCTCCATAGAAGCTCCCTCTCCTCCCCCGTTTCCTTAAATTCTAATATATATATATATATATATATATATATATATATATATATATATATATATATTTTGTTTTTCATTTTCTTCATTTTTTATATCAGCTATAGCATTATATAGTCGACTTTTTGCCACTTTCTGAAACATGTAACCTGAGATTTGTTCTTTTCAAGTTTTGTATATTAAGCCTCTATATTTTTTATTATTTTACATTAAGCTCTACATTTTTTTTTCTTAGGGTATCCATAGTGACTTGCACTATCTGAGTGTAATAACTGATGCCTACATCATCATTTCATATATTTTCTCTTATTATATTTTTTCTCATAATGAATTACACTCTAAATAATATAATAGTATGAGTCTCACCATCAAATCACATATTATTTATATTATTTTAATCCTTCACAATATAAATTTCAACTTAATATATTTATTTTCTAAAAATATTATATTATTTTTTAAAATTAATTTATTATTTTTTTAAAAAAAATTTATTTCGAATTTTTTTTTTATTTTTTAAAGGGTTAATTATAAACAAAAATGAATTATTCGCGAAATTATAATTTTATCACGAATTAAAAATTTTATACATATATTTTTAAATTTTAACAAATATAGCACGAAATCGAAATTAAGTCAGAGTTCTGGTGTCAAAATTGAAATTGATGTGGTATGCTGACGTGACATTTATTATTATTATTATTATTATTATTATTATTATTGTTATTGTTATTATTTTTTTTACGTCATAATTTGACTAGAAAATCAACTCGAACTAATCAAATCAAACTGAACCAATTTGAATCGATCAGTTCGATTCAACTTTTCAAATTTCAGATCAATTCGATTAATTTTTCTTAAATTTTAATTTTTTTTAAATTTTAATTTTTTTTATTCAATTTGAATTTCTTCAAAAAGAAGCCGAATAAACTAAATCAACCATATATATATATATATATTACTTATTTTATTTAAATAATCGAATAACGAAATCAAAATATGTCTGTTTAATTCGAATAATTTGCTTTCTATTTCAATTCAATTTAATTTAGTTATTTCAATCTTCAAAAGAAAATCGAAATATTCAAACCGAACCTAATCAATTTTAATAGATCAATATTTTTGGTATTGAATGACTAGAAAATTAAAAAAAAAAAAATAAGAATAAATAAAAAAATAAGGGGTAAACAATTGGTTGGTTCAGTTTGAATTGAACCAAAATGAAACTCTCAAAATCAAAAAGAATAAAGAAATCAAAATTTTAAAAAAATTAATTAAATTGAACTAAAGTTTGAAAAATCAAATCAAACTAACTGATTAAAGTTGGTTTAGTTCGATTTAATTCAGTTGGTTCAATTTAATTTCCTAGTTAGATGTTGATATGACAAAAATAAAAATAATATATGTCGCGTCAACTCGGCACTAGAGCTTTGACCTGATTTTAGTTTCGTACTAAATTTGTCAAAAATTAAAAATCTTTATATAAAATTGTCAAGATTTTTAATTCGTGATAAATTTATAAATTTGCTAATAATTGATTTTCTTTTTTGTAATTAATCCTTTTTTAAAACATAACATTTTTTTAATTTTTGGATATTTTAATTCATAATTAATTAAGTATTAATAATATAATAAATTTTTTTTTATTATGAAATAAATTTTCTAACACTCAGACGAGAAGAAACATAATTAAAAAATTTCATATTTAAACCCATTACAGTAGTAAAATAATTCTATGAAGAAGTATAAAATGCGTTAAAAAATTTTAATATTTAAATAATTTGATATATTTATAAAAATATTAAAAATTTTGTTGAGAGAAAATATTAAAATTTTAAAAAGTTTTGAGAGATTTAGAAGATAAGAAATAATGATGTAAGAAAGTGAGAAATTATGTAAATTGGTAAACATTTATAACATAAATTTTAGAAAAAAAAAAAATTAATAACATTGCAAATATGAATATTACATTATGTGCAACGATCATCATATTTCAAACAAAGTTGATCTACAAAAGTTTTTTTTTTTTTATTGACCATGTACCATGTAATCAGTATTATACGGTACATGATCATTACACTAACGGAGAATTATTACATTCTTTATTCCATTTGTTATAAATGTCTCGCATAAAGGAATTTTCGTATGACTCAAATAAAATCGATTAGAAATTTTAAAATATTTAAAAAATAAAAAATTTTAATTTATATTAAATATATACACTTATTTTATATAATAAATTAATAAATAATAAGATATTTTAATTAATATAATTTTTTTATCTGTTTTCCGCCAATTGAAAGGGACACTAATACCTTAAAAGATTATTATAATTCTTTCTTGAGCACCATTGTTTGCATATTAGAAGTGGGATATTATTACATAAGTTCAGGCCCACTATAATGAGCCTGTATTGTATCTTTCTAATTTAATTAGTCTCTAGTCATCTAATTTACTTAACCGTTGTAAAGTCTGTATAAATAACTTGTAAAATCAGTGGTTAACACGCTTGATTTTACTCTCAAAATTAGTGCAAAATTTCTCTTAGTTTTTTTTATTTTTTGAAAAGGAGGGTCAAAGCCTAAAACAACATCAAAAACAAACTCTGGAGTAAGATATCTCTACAATATCATGAAACAACCATTCCCTTATACCTTGGGGTGGGGAATAAAAAATGTGAGTTCCTAATTGGAGATTAATCCCTTGGTGTGCCATCCAATATGCACTAAAATTAATTTCTCTAAAAATATGATGAACTTATACTTCCCATTCTCTACTCGGTAGTCTCCTTTTGCCTTGGACCAATGATGAATAAAGACTTACATCTTGATTGTCTCCCAAAATGAGATCCACAACACATCTACTATCACATTCCACTTCAGGTCTTTTAATCCCATTGTTCCAAGCTATTTGAAGACCTTGGTAGACTCCCCACAATTCAACCATTGTAATTGAGCAACAACCAATATTCATTGAATACCTAATTATCCAAGCACCCGTACTCGTACGAATTACACCTCTTGTTGTTGCTTGACAAGAGTGGCTTAAGAATGAGCCATCATAATTCAGTTTGTGCCATCCCTCCATCAGAGCTTTCTAACTGATGCTTTGTTGACTTCTAATACACTTATTGTTCCCTAGCAACTCCACGATCTGCTTTGCTTGCCACACTTCTTTTGCATAGGTTAAAATACGAGCAACTGTGGCCTCTAAATTTGAAGTATTACCTTCAAAAACTCTGTTGTTTCTCCATTTTCAAATATGCCAGCTAGCTATCCCAAATACCACATGCCAGAGAACTTCAGAAACTGCAAAATCCTGCACTTTTAAATTCCACATCAACCAATCTTTAATAGGCAATTGGAAAAAAATGTAAAATAAATTAGCCGGAACCAAACGATTCTAAGCACTTTGAGCAGTTATACAATCATGCAGAACATGCACCACCGATTCCGAATTCCAAAAGCAAGTCTCACACTAGTTGGAGTGAGTGAGATGTCTTCTTGCCCGCTCCTCATTTGTCAAAATGAGTTGCTGCATAACTAACCACAAAAAAGTCCTTATACATTGCGGACCATCCCTTTTCTAGATGCAACCCCACATACCACTCCTAGCATTCCCATTTTCCTGGCTTACCAAACGGTATGCTGATTTTACAGAAAATTCTCCATTATTAGACAAGCCCCAGTAGATCGAATCCCTCTCATCCTCCAAAATTGTTGGTGGCTTGATTGCTGCAATTCTACAAAGTATACTATAAGGCAATAGATTTTACAAGAAAAGCCAGTCCTATTATCCAGAAGGGAGAACAAAGCCAACAACAACTCTTTGCTTTTCATCCTCTGATATAGCCTTGAGAGAATACTTACTCAAAGGAAAATCATCATCTGTCCATGTATCTTCCCAAAACCTAACAAATTTTCCATCACCAACAACCCATCCTAAGCCTTGAACAATGAAACTCTAGCATCTCAAAATGCCATTCCAAAGCCAAGAGACCCCCTCACTTCTAAATCCTTTAGGAACAATCTCATCCCTAACACAATATTTGCTTCTTAAAACTTTGACCCACAGAGCATCTGATATAGTGAAAGCCTTCTAAGAGTTTGTTAATTCTAGATGAATACCAGACTAATAAGTATCACAGTTCATTGATTCAAAAAAATACCGAAAATTAGAAGAAATAACTTTCACAAAAAATGTTATTTTAATTCAATCAAAAACTCCTCAACCCTAAGGTTTATATAACTATATATAAGAAATAATTTTCAGAAATCCCTAAAATCTAATATGATAATTTATTCCCAAAAGGAAACAAATCACCAGATTTATATAAATAAATCAAAACTAATTTAAATAGAGAAACAAATTAAAACTAATATAATACCTTAAATAGCGTCTAAAAATAAGTTTCATATTAAAAGTAATTAAGGAAAATAAAAATACTAAAAATTTACAAATACAAATATGAAAAACACCAAATCTTGTTGATCTCTATCATTCTCTCTTGGGTAGAGAAAATTCGTTCTCAAATTTGCAGCAACATTATTTTCAAAAGTATCCTTAGATAAAAGAATTCTATATTGAAAACACATGGTAGTAAAATACTCATAAAAATGTGAAACTTTTCAATTTTTCTTATAATTCCCATCCAATTTGTCCAATAACTTTCAATATAAGTTTCAATTAAATTTTTTTTGATGAATTGAGAATCAGATGCAGTAGAAAGATTAATGAAGAATGTATTTTCATAATAATATTCTTCTTCCTTATGAATTTGCTTTGGGGTCTGCTGCGATTCTCCGATATTATTATGATTCTCTATAGATGATGAAACTATTATAATAGATAATAATATTTTTTTTCATTAGGATAATCATCAAATACTGAAGGTAAATCTCAATTGACAATCAACATTGTTTCTGAGATATGAAGATTAAATATTTGATCTCTTAAAAGATCATTTATTTGCTGGGTTAACTGTTTCATCATTTGTGTCATACGTTCTTCCATATGGCTCATGAAATACTGAACCATCTGAGTTGTTGTATCACGGTAATAAACCTCCTCTACAGGTACAGTTTGGCGTCCTCTCCTTGGTGACATGGTTATTAAGGAATGAATGCAAGCTCTGATACCAACTAACATAGCGGAAGCCTTCTAAGTGTTTGTTGATTCTAGATGAATACCAGATTAATAGGCATCAAAGTTCGTTGATTCAAAAGAATTCTGAAAATTGGAAGAAATAATTTTCATAAAAAATTGTTATTTTAATTCAATTAAAAGCTCCTCAACCTTAAGGTTTACATAACTATATATAGGAAATAACTTTCAGAAAACCCTAAAATCTAATATGATAATTTATTCCCAAAAGAAAATAAATCACCAAATTTATATAAATAAGGAAATAAATCAAAACTAACTTAAATAAAGAAACAAATCAAAAGTAATATAATACCTTAAATAGAGCCTAAAAATAAGTTTTCCATTAAAAGTAATTAAGGAAAATAAAAATAACAAAAATTTACAAATACAAATATGGAAAATACCAAATCTTGTTGATCTCCATCAACATCCCTCTTTGAAATCAGACCCCAAGCAAGCTTCATGATAAAGGCATCATTAGTTTCTTTGATTTTCCTCAGACCCGCTCCTCGACTACACTTCTGTTGGCAAATATTCTCCCACTTTACTAATGGAATATTTCTTTATCATGGTTTCCTCCCCAATTAAATTTTCAACAGAGCCTTTCAATTTCATTACAAATTGCCACTGGTAGTGTAGTTGTTTGCATTACAAAATTGAGAATGGCTCTTAAGATTGATTAAGTGTGAGTCTCCCTGTAAAAGAAAGATTTCTTGCATTCTAACCATTAAGCTTCTTTTGAGTACTCTCCAAAATGTAATGGTAATTTGCCTTCCTTACTCTGGCATGGAGAATTGGACCTCAAGATACTTACCAAGGTTGGTTGTATATTTAAACCCACTACATTGTTCAAAACTCATGATAATTTGCTTTTCTACATTCTTTGAGCAATAGAAGAGAATTTTTGACATTTATTTTTTGTCCAGATGCCTTACAAAATTTATCAAAAACCTGTTGAATATTTTGGAGTTTCTTAACCGAGGCTTCTGCAAACAATACTAGATCATCAACAAAGAATAAATGGGAGAGAGTGGGACCTTTTCGACATATTTTAATGGGCTCTCATTGCTTCTCTTTGACAGCTTTATTGATGTGATGGGCTAATCTATCCATACACAAAAAAAAAAAAATATATGCAGATAATGGGTCACCTTGCCTAACTCCCCTAGAGGGGGAAAAGCTATTTGACTCCTCGCCATTCCACAGGATAATCATAGACACCGTAGTGATGCAAGTCATAATTACTGCAATCAAGCTTTGAGGCAACCCTGCTTCCCTTAGGGTATCCAAAATGAAGTCCCAATTAAGGCAACCATAAGCTTTTTCAAGGTCAACCTTGATAGCTAGAAACCCCTTGCCATTTTTCTTCCTTCGTATCAAATGGACCACCTCTTGAGCAATAAGAATATTGTCTATTATCTTACGCCTTGGAATAAAGCTGACTTGATTAGGCCCCACCAGTTTATACATAATCGGTTTGAGCTTATTCGCTATAATCTTAGTGATTATTTTATAAATCACATTGCAAAGGCTTATGGGACGAAATTGACTTATAAGCTTCGGACAATCAACTTTGAGAATAAGAACTAGGAGAGTTTGGTTCAAAGATTGGTCTAATGTTCCTTTCTCTAAGACCTTTTTAACCATATCACAGATAGCCTCTCCCACTAGGGTCCAGTACTTTTGGCAAAATAAAGCCTGAATTTCGTCTTTTCCTGGCGCCTTCATGGGGTTCATATGAAATAAGGCCTCTCGAATTTCTTCATTAGAAATAACCTTATTTAAATCTTTCATCTCATTATTACTTAATGGAGGAAATCCCCCTTGTATATCATATGAACTATTGAGGTTAGTTTCTTCCTTATATAGGTTCTTGAAATAATCCTTAGTCATATTCTTTAAAACTTCCCCCTCCATACATCATTCACCATTACTGTCTCTAAGCATATTAACTTGAGTTTTTCTTTTTCTTGCCTGAGTTCTAACATGAAAAAACTTGGTATTTCTGTCTCCAAAACTAATCCATTCATACTTGGATTTTTGAAACCAATATAATTCTTCCTGAGATAGAATAACCTCATACTCCTCTTGAAGATCTTTTTATAATTTCCTCAAATGCTCAGTGCTTTTGAATTCCATAGCTTTTTGAATACCAGAAAGCCTATTTATGATTTTTTTCTTCCTTTTGAAAATGTTCCGAACACCTCCACATTCCATGTTCCTAGCTCACTTGCCAACTTAAAAATGTCTCTTAGTTTTAATAGTTCCTCTGTTGGAATCTTTTTCGGCGACAGAAACCCGTTAAATATGTAAAGGAATATTTGATAAATTTCATATTTATGGTAACAAAAATACTTGGTTTTTAGTTTTTGATCAAAGAAAACAAGATGGGAATAGAGGGACTATGCACAGAGCTCCCGAAGTACATCATTTCATTAATTCCTTTGAAGCCTCATGCTAGATTTATATGCGTCTCAAAGAATTGGTGCAACAAAATAACACAAATCTGCCAATCAATCCCAGAAACCACCTCCTCTAGCATTACCCACCATGGGCAATCACCACCAGTAAAGAAATTATTTTCTTCACCAAAAGGTGGTCAATGAATCCCACAACCCCAGTACCTCTATCCTTGCTAAATTTACATTATTGTTCAATTTTGCTTCTTTTTTTTATTTTTTATTTTTTTTATTTTTTTTTTGCTACAGTAGAAGAAGATGGATATTATTACACAAAATTCTTTATTTATAATCCCTCTCCCAAACAAAGCCTAGCAATTCTTCCCCCTCCCATTGATTTGCTACCAACTTATAATTAATTTATAGGCATTGCTTTTGATAGAATAGAACAAAATTTCAAGATAATTTTCTATGTAATAAATAATGAAGCAGTTGTGTATGATTTCTGGATATTTTCGTTGGAGATTAAGGAATGGAAAGATCATAAACCAAGAATTATGAAGACATTATTCCCTTATTCAATTGGTGATTGTTATTTATTGGCATCACACTATAGCAAGGAAAAACTTTATTTGATCTTCAATGATTATTAAATAGTTTATTATGCAGAGAAGGACTTATTGAAATCCTTTTATCTTGAAAGTCCTTTTTCTTATTACTATTCTTATGAATATGATTTTGATCATGATTATGAATCTTATGACTTGATGAACCCTTTTTGTAAAGCAATCTTCTAGGAATATGAAGATTGTGTCTATTATTCTAAACCAAGATATCCTTTTGCAAATTGCCCATATGAATTTATGGATTTGAAACAGTGGTATATTTGAATGGTATTTCAATTCGATAATTTTTGTTTTAGATTGGAGCAAATATATAAGTACAACTACACTTTACAAGTAAGGAAACAATATTTTTAAAAGGAAATTAAATATTCCTATAATTAAAAAATCAATTGATTACAGACAACTCATGCCAGCACATGTCAAAAATCCTCCTCAAATTGGAGCATAGATGGCTATCATGCCCAACTTGTCAATTATCATGGAATCTCCTTCTTGAAACTGATTTTGTGGTTATATCAGCTAACTAGTTTTTTAACTTAGCAAATGGAAACTATATAATCTTTTGATCCAATTTCTTCTTGATGAAGTGACGATCAATTTTAATGTATTTAGTATGATCATGTTGTACATGATTATATGCAATCTTAGTAGCTGACTATTATCACAATGAAGATTCATAGGTTATATATATTCAATCCCTAAATCTTTTAGAATACTCTTAATCTATAACAATTCACATACACCATGAGCCATACCTCGAAATTATGCTTCTGCATTCAATCATGTTATCACTTTATGCTTCATGCTATTCCAAATAACAAGATTACCTTCCATGAAGGTAAAGTAACTAGATGTGGACCTTCTAGTTATTTGATCCCCTGCCCAATTTAGCATCAGTGTATCCTTTGATCTTAGAAATACCATTCTTTCAAATAATAAACTTTTGTCATGTGCACCTTTTAAGTATCTCAGAATTCTTAATGCTACATCCATATGTTTTTCACTAGGGGCAGGGACGAAGCCATAATTTGTAAATTGGGGGACCAACATTGGACTTAAATTGTTGTTTCATAACTTTGAATACTAGATTTTCATACTAAATCTTCATTAGAGTTATAGGTACAGAGATAGTATAAGAACTTATAAATTTTCAACTTGTTATGCAACAATAACCCACAAAGTTGAACTAATATAACAAGAACAAACTTGGAGTTTAGCTAGTTGGGCTTTGGATTTTGGATATTAAAATAACTTTTGGGTTTGGGTTGGATGTGGGGGGACAAAAATGAAAAAATTATATAATAAAAAAATAAAATATTTGGGTAGCCTTGGGCTCCTCCGTGACCAAGGCCACTCCGTCTCTGATTAGGGGTGTGTATGAACTTACTCACAACACTCATTGCATTGTCTATATTTAAACTTGTGTGAGACAAATAAATTAATCTCCCAAGTAGTAGTTGATAGCGACCTACATCTGTTGGAACTTGATCCGAAAGAATTCCAAGCCTATGATTAACTTTTATTGGAGTTTCTACTAGTTTGCAAGCAAGCATTCTAGTTTCAGTAAAAAAAAAAAACTAGCATATATTTCCTTTGTGAAAGAAAAACCCCTTGATCTGATCTTGCAAGTTAAATTCCTACGAAAAATTTAAGTTATCCTAGATCCTTCATTTCAAAATTAGTAGCAAAATATTATTGTAACAACTTCATTTCATATTGATCATCTTCTGTCAAGACCACATCGTTAACACATACACAATCAAAAGTGTTACCTTTCCTTCTTTGTATTTTATAAATAAAGTATAATTTGAACTACTTTATTTATAACTGAATGCCTTCATGGTGGAGGAAAACCTAAACCAAGCTCTAGGTGATTGTTTAAACCCATACAATGATTTTTTCAATTTACAAACTTCATTCCTTCTTGATGAACCACATTTAACTCCTAGCAGCAACTCTATGTAGATTTCCTCCTCTAAATCTCCATTAAGAAACACATTTTTAACATCAAATTATTGCAGAGGTTACTCTCAATTTGCTATATTGTAGAAATGAGGATGCAAATTGTGTTGAGCTTAGCTACAGGTGCGAAAGTTTCTTGGTAATCCACCCCAAACCTTTGTGTAAATCCTTTTGTAACTAACATTGCTTTGCATCGATCAATACTTCCATCGGTTTTAAGTTTCACGGTGAATACCCATCTACAACCAATTATCTTCTTACCTTTAGGTAGTGACACCAGTTTCCATGTAGATTTTTTTTTATATAAAGCCTTTGTCTCTTCATTCATACATTGGATAATATATTAATAGTAAGTCCATACGGTTCAAACAATTTATGAGTGTCAGACATAATTACTAATTGGATATTTAACATCCATTTTAGGATAAAGTTCATATTGTTTCTTTAGGATACCTTATTCGATCTCTGTGGATATCTAAGGGCCAAATTTTTAAGAGGAATAAGTAACTCATCATACATGACATTTGTTTCACATGACTCATCAAATATGGGATTTGAGATTACATAAGGAGAATGAGAAGTATTCTGAGTTGATTCTTTAATTAATGGTGTTAACATGGGAAGCTCAATATTTACTGGAGATTCTGATTAAACTAACACGTCATAATTATCATAAGAAAATTGACCACTTCTACTTCTTCAAAATCTTTTATTTACTTCTTCTAGCTCTAAAAACTCATCTCCTCTATTACCTTCTTGCACTACACTTTCTTCACTAGAACTCTCTCCCTCTGAAAAAGTGTCGATTCTCTCCTCCTAAATAGTAAGATTCTAATTCTCGAAAAGAAGCATTGAAAGACATGTAATTTTTGGGTTTGAGGGTGATAACATCTATATCCCTTTTGAAAATTTAAATTGACGTATTGATTGATGTGAATTAATATTAAAAAATATTGAGTTGAATGTCATGTATGCATTCTAGTGAAGTTTAGACTGAAAAAATGGCATCAAAGACTTTTATTACAATCAAATCGAAATTAGAATTTTTTTTTTGCTACAAATTAAAGTCTAGGCATAATAGTAAATTTAATGATGAGTTAAATGGATGTAATTTAGCCCCTTCTATGTTGTGTTGCAATAGACAAGCAATTCGAATAGAAGATGAAACTTGTTGCAATCCTAATTTTAACTTTTATTAGATCTTTTTATGCTTAGATTAAATAGGTAAAGGGTCCAAGCATTACGCTAATGCTATTTATTGTCTTCGATATCTTTTGACTTGACGTAGGAATTAAAGTCTAATCAACAATATAAGAATAAATTAATATTTGTCAATCAACATAGCATTTAATTCAATAGTTATGGGTGTTTATTATGGTTACTTGAAGTAACCTTTTACTTGAATTGTGAATAGCAAATAAAGATATGTAATAGTAAAAATAACACTTGCTACATTGTATAATAGGTTTTCATTTTTTCCCCCCAAGCAATATTGTTTTCCCGCCAAAATGAGTAAAGCAAAATAAATAAATAAAAAATAATTTATTAGTAAAATAATAATTAAATTGATTTAGTAATAATTATTATATAAAGGAAAAAATTAGTAATAATATGAAAATATGATTTTTTTTTAATTGTAAGTTGAAATAATTTTGGCCAAATTATAATTTGAAACAATAATATAAAATATTTTTTTAATTTAAAAAGTAGTAATAATATAAATAAAAGTAAAAAATTATTTTTCAGGAAATTTAAAAATTAGTAATAATAAGAATAAAAAAAAATTAAATCCAAAATTGTAATTTGGAATATTTTTTCCCAAATTATAATGTGAAACAATAACTTGAAATATTTTTACATTGAGAAAAATGTCAAGTTTAACTATTGGGTATAGTTTTAATTTTGGTAAAAAAAAATTTCGTATTTAATTTTGAATTTCAGTTGTTATTTAATTATGAATTTTAGTATTTAATTATTTACTTTAATTTTTGAATAAATTAGTTTTATCATTGCTAATTACTCAAGTTTTAATTTGAACACTATTTAATGCTCGGATCGCTATGAATAAAATTTTTAATATTAACTATCAATCACTCAATATGTACGGTTTCATTTTATTCAAAAATTAACACATATATTTTAAATGAGAAATTTTAAAATTTTTGATAATATTATATGAATGACTTCATTTTATAAATAATATATTATAAGTCATAATATTAAAATTTACGTTTAAAACATGAGAAATATGAGGGATATTAATATGATGGTAAAATTTTATATGATAAATAATATTGAAAAATATAAGAGATTTTTTTTTTTCATATATAAAATTTATATAATAAATTTTCAGACAATTATATTAATATAAATTATTTAAAAATCCCTTATAAAGTAATAAAATATGAATATTACAAAAATTTATTATTTTAAATAACTTTTAAATAATAAAAAATCATAATACATAAGTAATATGATTTTATCCTTTCACAAAGTCATTATAATAATGTAAAATTAATTTAAATTCTCTTATATTTAATAAAAGATTATTTTTTTATATAATCGTACACAAAAATTATAAAATATAGGTATTTTGCATATTATTAGCTTTATAAAATCCTAAATTAATAGAAAAATGATAAATAATAAATAATAATTATTTTGTATATAAGTAATAAATTTAGAAAAATGGATTATATTTTATAAAATTTTAAATTTATAAAATAATACACTACAAATTTTAATATTTTATAAAAAAAAATGATAAATTTTATAACAACGGTTGATAATTTGTAAATTGTAATATTTACAAAATAATACAATATAAACAATAATATTATGTAAATAAAAAAACAAGTGATAAATTTAGTATAAATAGGTCATATTTTGTAAAGTGTAAAATTTATAAAATTTTACAGTACAAACCATAATATTTTATAAAAAAAGTAAAAATTATTATAAAAAATGGTTGATATTTTAACAAAATCATACAATTTACAAAATTTTACACTATAAATCACAATATTTTATAAAAAAGTGTAAAATTTTGTAAAAATGGCTTATATTTTGTAAACGTACAATTTACAAAATTTTACACTAAAAATCTTAATATTTTATAAAAAAATTGCAAAATTTTGTAAAAATGACTTATATTTTGTAAATCGTACAATTTACAAAATTTTACACTAAAAATTCAAATATTTCGTAAAAAAGTGCAAAATTTTATAAAAATAACTTATATTTTATAAATCGTACAATTTATAAAATTTTACTCCACAAATCCCAATATTTTGTAAAAAAGTGAAATTTTTTGTAGAAATGACTTATATTTTGTAAATATTACAATTTACAAAATTTTACACTACAAATCCCAAAATTTTATAAAAAAGTGTAAAATTTTGTAAAAATGACTTATATTTTGTAAATCCTACAATTTACAAAATTTTACACTACAAAACTCAAAATTTTGTAAAAAAATTGTAAAATTTTATAAAAATGACTTATATTTTGTAAATCGTATAATTTACAAAATTTTACTTTACAAATCTCAATATTTTGTAAAAAAGTAAAAAATTTGGTATAAATGACTTATATTTTGTAAATCATACAATTTACAAAATTTTACACTACAAATCTCAATATTTTGTAAAAAAATATAAAATTTTATAATAAATGACTTATATTTTGTAAATCGTACAATTTACAAAATTTTACACTATAAACCCTAATATTTTGTAAAAAGGTGTAAAATTTTATAAAAATGAATTATATTTTGTAAATTATACAATTTACAAATTATTACATTACAAACCCCAATATTTTGTAAAAAAGTGCTAAATTTTGTAAAAATGACTTATATTTTATAAATTGTACTATTTATAAAATATTACACTACAAACTCAAATATTTTGTAAAAAAATATAAAATTTTATAAAAATGACTTATATTTTATAAATTTATTAATTTATATTTTTAATTTCCTTAAATTTTATTTATTTCTTTTATATTATTGTTACTTTTAAATTAATAAAAATGTTTCAAGTTCTTGTTTCACATTTGAGAAAAAATATTCCAAATTATAATTTAAGATTAAATTTGTAGATATTTGTTCTTATTATTACTATTTTTAAAATTTATTGAAAAATATTTTTTTGTTTTAATTTATATTATTATTATTTTTTAAATTAATAAAAAATATTTTAAATTATTGTTTCAAATTATAATTTGGCCAAGATTATTTTAACTTTTAATTTTAGAAAAAATATTCTTTTTTCATATTTTCATATAATATTTATTATTAAATCAATTTAGTTAATTTTTTATTAATAACTTATTATTTATTTATTTTGCTCCATTCATTTTGACGGAAACACCATTAAATGAGAGAAAAAAATAAAAACCTACTAAATAAATTAGCAAGTTTTACTTTTAACACGTTCTATTTGCTATTCTCAATTCAATTAAAATATTACTTGAAGTATTTATAGCACAAACCACAGTTATGTTTTTTTAAGAAAATGATGAACTGTGTTATAATACATGAAATATCATTAAATGACTTTCATTATTTTTTTTTTTCAAAAGATATTATATAACAAGCCGGTCAAATATCAAATTAAAACAATTCAATGTGTATATGCAATAAATTTGAAAGTCAAAGCTATGATCTTTCAGCATTTCAGTTTTTATCTCACTGCTGAACCAAAATTTCATCAATAAAGAAAATAATTCAAATTTTTTTAATCAACTCTAATTTTTTTTAATATAAATTTTCGTTAAAAAGTAAATTGTATGTAAATTAATTCAGAAAAATTCTTACCTATACATAGTATATGAATTTATTTTATATATTAAATCAATGAATGATAAAATATTTTAACCTATATAATTATTTTATATATTTTTTTTAGTGAAAAACAACTCAATTTATTTTTATCTGTGTATATACTTAAGTCTCATTTTATTTAGCTGTTAGTTGTTGCTGATAACTGATAGTTGGTAGCTGGTAACTGATAGCTAGTAGTTGGTGACTATTATATAATAACTAATTATTACAGGTGTTCAATAAAATTATTATTAACTGTTAGCTGTTATTATATTTAATAACTATTAAGGATAAATATTAATATTTATCTTGTTATTTAAATATTATTTTTAAAAGATAATTTAATTTTTTTTTACTTCAAAAAAGTATAAATTTTTTTAAAAAATTTTAAATTAAATTTTTTATAAATAATAATTTTTTGACTACTAAATAACTACCGAATAACTAAATAATTATTAATAACTAAATGTAATGATGTAACTGTTAAGAATAAAAAAATTAATAGCTGATACCTATTTAATGTAAAAAAAATTTCTTGAATCCAATACCCAATTTAGGTAGGTGGGCCCTAAAAGAGTACGAGAACATACATGAGCCCTGAAACCTTACAGTGGGCCTTCAATTTTAAATTTAAAAAATATTACATAAATATATTATTTTTTAATTTTATGGTTGCTTATTTTTATTATTGTTTATATATATATATATATATATATATAGTATATATTTGGTATATATTATATTTTTGAAAAAATATTTCTAGATATATAATATTTAAAAAAAAATATTTATAGGTATTTAATATTTTTAAAAAAAATTTTCTATCAGTAAAAATAAAATATTTTTTATTTTTTTCAATATTTTCGAAACAATCCCTTAAATTTATGCATAAAGCTCCATTTGCAGCGCATACCAGTTTCAGGTTGGTTTTCTTCTTATGGACAAAATCTTCCAATTTTAGTAAATGAGCAACTCATATTCCGAAACTAAGAGACTGTCCATTCTCAAATTCTTTTTTTTTTTTTTTCTTTTTGAGAAAAAGAAAAACTAAGAGATATATATTTTTTTGTTATATAATTAAATTAATTATTAATTTTGGTTTTAGGTTCTGAAAATATATGAACTTGGGATTGTCAAACCAACCGAATCAATTAAATTGAATCAAATTAAATTAAATCAAATTGAAATCTATAATTTCACAATTTATTCAGTTTGATTTGGTTTGAAAAATAGAATAAACTGAAAGTTCGATTTGATTTGAAATTTAAACATTTTTTTTTGTTTCAAATCAAATTAAACCGAGGTTATATATATATATATATATATATATATATATATATATATATATATATATATTATTTTTTACTATTATTAGAATTAAATATATTTGATTTTATTTTATATACAACCTTATATTTTTTTAACCTAATATTAATTTAAAATTTTAAAAAAGATCATCCATGAAATTAAATAAAAATAAATAAATAAATAAAATATAATTCTTAGGAAAAAATATAACTTTAAGGTTTATTAATTAATTGAATAGATAAATTTTGGATTGTATAATATTGAACTATTTTTAATTTTTTTTATTACTGATATTTTATCATTATTTTTTTTAATTTATAATTAAATAATGATGATTTATAAAAAAATTAAAAAAATTATTTAGTTTGAAACTGATAAACCAAAAGTATTCAATCTGAATCAAAAGTAACGATTTGATTATAATGATGGTTTGATTTAATTTGAAATTTTTTTTAAAAAAATATTAATTTAATTTAATAACAACCCTTCAAACCAAACTGATGTCACCCCTAGACTATTGAAAAAAAAAAAAGAAATAAACATAGAATCACTAAATTGTAAAGTTAACACCATTGATCATCACTTGATAATTTTCAGTGAACAGGAAAATAATATGGTATTATAATTTAGAATATAATATGGTAATTACAAGACTATTATTTTCCATTCTTAATCAAGAAAAGATGTCTGGTAGTCATGGAATCATGTGTTGTCTCTTGTGCTTATGTATGCTTGCAAATTAAGGGATAGAAAAAAAAAATAAACTCAATGAAAAAAAGATGTTTGATTTGGAAATTGATAGGTAAGTTGAGCTGTTCAAACATTAAACCCCCAAATCTAATTAATTATCTTTTCTTTAAGCATTATTAATTTTAAAAGTAGATAGAGAGAAGATATTGATATATGAAAACCATTTCTCAACTATAAAATTTGTATTATATTAAGGTTTTTTATACATTTATAGACCATTACCCACCACCACAATCACCATCTCACACATACTTTTATACTCTTCTGGAAGCCTACGGTGCTACCTTTTAATCATTTCCAACTACTAATTTATACTTAAGTAACTAATTAATAGAGAGTAAAAAATATGAAACATATTACTTAAAAGAAACAAATTAATATATAAATCAGTAATTAGTAATGATACAAGATTAGTAAAAAATACACATGAAAAATATTTCATATATATATATATATTTTAATTTAACTGAATATTATAATCCAAAGAAAATTTCAGTATCATTAAAATTAATAAATACTCATTGATTTTCACCATAAGTAGTTGAATATCTACTTCGATCATATATTGATAAGAATTCAATTTCAAATGATATACACCCTTTCACCCTCTAAAAGTTTCATATGCATTAAAAAATATTTAATTTCCTATAAAAGAAAGGGTTCATATCCTATTTAATTAAGGGTTGAAAAAATGAAAAGGATTAATTCCTGATGGAGATATACAAAGGATTTTAATAATATAAAAGTATTGAAATTTTCAATTACGAATCTAAAACTCATTAAATTAAGTTAAAAACACTTCAATGACATAAATTTTTAAATAATCGGATATTTAATATTTATTTATAAACGTGATTTTTAAGTGAAAACACTTTAACAATATTGTTTTTCTTAAAAATTGTAGAAAATAAATTTTAACAAAAAGTGATTTTAAAAAATAATGAATTTAAGAATAATAGAATCCAAACACCCATTATTTAAGTCTTTTAAATTTAGCATATGGTCCTCTTAAGTTTTCATCAAGAATTTCACTCCTTTATTTGTATATATAAAAAGAATTCTTAATTATTTTATAATATAAGTATTTAACGTTGAAAATTTTTTTGTTATAAAGTATTCAAATTTTCTTTTGGTCCCTTTGAAAAAATTTTCTAATTTCGACAGAGTCTAAAAATATTTTAAAGTGTATACATAATATATTTAAGAAAACTATATTATACTATAAATTTTATAATATATTATTGTATAGAATCGATAAAGCTTTAGAAGAAAGGTATCTTAGATGGAGAAAGATACATATATATAAAAATATACAGCTGGGCTGTAAGTTTCAAGTCACAGATCAACTAAAGTTACAGTCAAATGAAAATGGCAACAAAGTCATAGTAGCTTAGTTCCAAATGAACAGGACGAGTTGCTACTTTGTGTAACATGCAAGAAAAATACAACCCTCATCAAGAAAAAATATGACTGCAATTTTCATTCACCTAACAGCCTAAAATGACAGTGCATCAATACTTTTCTTTTCATTCTTTTTTTCTTTATAAACTTAAAGGGTGCTTAGTCATACATTATTAGAGAGTTCCAACATAATCATAATAATCAAAATCCATCTCATTAAGACACAAACACAAAGCAAGAGAAAGAGAAAGAAAGAAAGAAACAATTCATTTATGGAGTGTTCTTCTTGGCCTCACACAATGTTACTCCTCATTTTTATTTTCCCAGCTTTGGTTGAATCTGCTGTTCGTCATTATAATTTTACAGTAAGTATATGTCGATAAATATGTATTAGTTAATTAATTGAATGTTGTTACAAATTAATTGGATATTGGAGCAATTGATGCCTAGGCATTGCTTATTCAAAAACCTCAAACACTAAATTTGAGAGTTTAATTATAAAAGAAGCTAGGGACGGATGGATGCTTGGATTCGGGAGGGCCTAGGCATCGAGCAAAAAGAAATTCCTATTAATTTATAGAAAATTTTTATTTGATTCACCAAAACTCAGTTTTTTACATAATATTAATTCATCCAAAATTAATTTTCTAAAAATTTTTATATTTTTATAAATAATTTTAATTCTCAACTCACCTAAAATTAATTTTCTGACTTTGTTATTTTATCTTTAGTTAAACTGAAGAAATAAACTTAATATCCTGTATATGAATGTCTAATACCTCGAAAACAAATGGAATGCAAGGGAAGATATCCAAATTAATAAGCTTATCTCAATTAATTATATATATTTGTAGCATACCTTAATTAAAAAATGATAAAAAGAATTTGAGTAGAGCTTTCAGTCTCGCAATAGTCATAATTGAAGCCCATATTTTTGTTTTAGTCCCTCTTATAATAATTAATTATTTATCTCATCAATAATTTTCAAAAAAGACTAAAATATTGCTTCAATTGATATATGTTTGAAATTATTTTTATATCTTAATATCTCTTGTTTTAATTAAGTTTGAGAAATCTTGTCATGGGTTTCTTAATACTAATATATATTATAATATTATAAGAATGACTATGATGATTTTGTTCGGAAACATATCTCATATTAAATAATGAGAAAATGTATAAAAAATTTATAAGTGAGTGGATATTAAATTTAATATAAGTCAATTAGTTTTATATAAGTATTTCTCAATACTTGGACTTTAATAGACTTTACCAACTTAAACTTACTAGATATACCTACCAAATCAACTGTTTCATTTGATAGTGTCACTTACTATCACAAGCAAACACCATTATTATAATAACCTCAAAAAATTAAGCAAATTTTATGTGAGAGGCGAAAAAAAGAGGGGAGGGGGGATTTAAAAGCACATATCTTTACAATGGTTAATGCATGCAGGTCGTGATGAAGAACACAACAAAGCTTTGTTCAAGTAAATCCATTGTCACCGTCGATGGAAAGTTTCCTGGGCCACCTCTTTATGCAAGGGAAGATGATACTGTCAATGTGAGGGTTATCAACAATGTCCAATATAATATTACCATTCATTGGTAAGAATATTATAATATTGCTTCAGTGCTGCTAATAATATAATAATTGAGTGTTTATTTTATAGTATAAGCTGTTAAAGAGATTTAAATCGTGATATCTTAGTTGCATACTCAAATTCAAATAGGATTTATTAAAAATTATAGAAAATGAATCAAATCTAGAGTTTATAAATGTAGTTTTATTTAATAATAATTTTATTTTTTATATTTATTTATTTTGGGTAGGCACGGAGTGAAGCAGCTTCGTACAGGCTGGGCCGATGGGCCAGCCTATATAACCCAGTGCCCAATACAGCCTGGGCAAAGCTATGTTTACAATTTCACTCTTACAGGACAAAGAGGCACACTTCTTTGGCATGCACATATTTCATGGCTAAGGTCAACAATGCATGGTGCAATTGTGATCTTGCCTAAGAAAGGTGTTCCTTACCCATTTCCAAAACCTGACAAGGAAAAACTTATCGTATTAGGTGAGAACATTTGACCTTTTTTTTTTAATGAAATTTGATATTTTTAGGCTCATTTCTTGGATTTTTTTTCCTAATAGAGTGCCTGGATCAATAATGGGATTTTTTTTTTTGTTAATTAATTTGTAGGTGAATGGTGGAAAGCAGATACTGAAGCAGTGATCAATCAGTCTATGAAAACTGGTTTGCCACCCAATATATCAGATTCTCACACTATTAATGGTCATCCAGGACCAGTTCCTGGTTGTACTTCTCAGGGTACTTATTCACCTTTTCTTTCTTTTTTTCCAATTCCCCTCTCGACTCTTAAAACCAATCTACAGTCTAGACCATCTTCATTTCCCATGCAAATTTATTTTTTCAGATCTTGGGAAAAAAGGGTTACATTTCGAATCCATGACTCCATCAGAAATTATCTAAAAGTTATTTGAATAGCTAGTAATTTGAAATGATTAAGCATTTGTAATTTAATACTGTCAATTTTTATAATTTTACTTAGAATTTAAATTTGAATACAAATTCACAGTCATTTCAAATCATACAATCTATACATTTTATAGGATGTAACTAATCGAACATAATAAAATGTAATACGTTCCATTACATCATATCAAACTACACCGAATATTTTAGCTTAGTGAAACCATAATCATCACTTGTCTCGATTCTTTACAATGCCCTTCGATTTTTTATTTGCAGGCTACACATTACATGTTGAACATGGCAAGATCTATTTGATACGACTTATAAATGCAGCAGTAAACGATGAGTTATTTTTCAAGATTGCAGGGCATAATCTAACAGTTGTTGAAGTTGATGCTTCTTACACTAAGCCTTTTAGTACAGATATAATATTCTTGGGTCCCGGCCAGACCACAAATTTCCTACTAAAAGCAGATCAAAACACTGGAAAATACTTAATAGCTGCATCTCCATTCATGGATACAGTTGTTGCTGTTGATAACCTAACCGCAATAGCTTTCTTACGTTACAAGGATACGGAGGCATTTTCGCCTCCGGTCCTAACAACAACTCCTCCAATAAATGGAACATCAGCAACTATAAAATTTTTAGACAACCTTAAAAGCTTGAACTCAAAAAAATACCCTGCTAATGTCCCATCGACAGTAGACCATTCTTTATATTTTACAATTGGAATTGGAATTAATTCTTGTCCAACTTGTGTTAATGGTAGCAAAGCTGCGGGAGATGTTAATAATGTTTCATTTGTGATGCCAACAATGGCCTTACTTCAAGCACATTATTACAATATTAGTGGGGTTTTTACTGATGATTTTCCAGCAAATCCACCAATGCCTTTTAATTATACTGGAAATTTTACTGGAGGTCTTGCAACAAATAATGGAACTAAAGTTTATAGACTGGCTTTTAATTCTACAGTTCAAGTTGTGTTACAAGGTACTGGAATTATTGCACCTGAGAGCCATCCAATTCATCTTCATGGGTTTAATTTCTTCGCTGTTGGTAAAGGATTTGGGAATTTTGATCCTGTTAATGATCCAAAGAAATTTAATCTTGTTGATCCTGTTGAAAGGAATACTTACAGTGTACCTACTGGGGGATGGACTGCAATCAGATTCAGAGCAGACAATCCAGGTAATCCAATATTCTTTCTTTCTTTTTCTTTTTTTTTTGTCAGAATATAAAACCAATTGATTTATACTAAATCTAATATTTATTTCCTTATAAATTTTTTATATATTTTATTATTATTTAATGTGAGATCTTTAACTTTAATAATTTTATTTTTATTAATTTATGAAACTCTATTAAAAAATATATAGATAATTTTTTCTCATAAACTCTGAAACCATCCTTAATAAGATTTATAAGATTTAAATATGAAATTTCTAAATGAAAATAAATCTTAAATTTTAATTGTTAGAATATTCCCTCATAAAAAAATTTGATTAATTTTGACGCTAATTTGTAGGAGCTCAATTTCTAAAATGTAGCTTATAGTCCTTTACTTGGCAAAGAGATTGCAACTACACATTCTATATTTGTTGGCAGGAATGAAAAGTTCTTACCAGTTTCTTTTCTTTTTGAAATAAAATTAGATGCTAAAATATATATTAGATTTCAAAATATTAATTAGTTTAACATTGTTTGACACTTGATACTAAAAACAAAAATTAATAATATTAGAATAATATGTAGATAATATTGTAAAAGTCAATAGTTTGTGATAGCACTATTAAAAAAATATTATAAAGAGTTTTATATGTCAAATGATATTATTGTTAATCTAATAGCAATGATTAATTTTTAGAATTGCATGTCTGAATATGATTGGTAAAGTGTATTAATTTAGGTATTGAATATATTGTGGTGCATGGGTGTGTAGGTGTTTGGTTTATGCATTGCCATTTGGAAGTACATACATCATGGGGTTTGAAGATGGCATTTGTGGTGGACAATGGAAAAGGCCCAAATGAATCAGTACTACCACCTCCAAGTGATTTTCCAAAGTGCTAGAAAAATATTTGTATCCAATGATGCTGCTTTGAAACCAAAGCATATATACTACAAGACTAGGCATTGAGAGGAACAGTAGAGTCTGAAAATGAGGCTGAAATCCACAAACAGATATTTTTTAAGAAGCAATAAATTAAACAACAGAGAAAATTTGGGTTTTTTTTATTATATATATACATATATAGTTAATTAAGGGAGGCTGCTCAAAATGAGTGAATAAAGCTACAGAAGATAGTGTCATGTTTTACCAATTTAATTTTCCTTCTGGGTGGAAATTGTTTCACACTCTGAGTAGTGTATTTAAGGAATATATATCTACATGCTTGTAATTATTATTATTATTATTTTCAATTACAGTGTGGAAAAACAAATCATTAACTTTTATTGTTTCATTTTTACTAAAAGAATAGAAAGGTTGCTTATATTAAAAGTTATTATAAATACATGAATTAAAATGAATGTCTCATAATTTGACATATGAAAAATATTTATTTAAACTGAGTGTATATAATCATTTAATGAAATAACAATATATGGAGCAAAAAATGATATTGGTATCTTGAGAAATTATTAGGTAAGATGGAAATATATTCCTGTTACTTACATAAAAGTGAATCCATATGAATGTGTCTACACTTTAATTATAATTTATGTAAGTATGAGGAGTATACTCACATCCTACCTAATAATTCCTCTTAATATTTTTTTTTTACTGAAAAAAAATAAAAGAATCATATTAATTAAAATATTTCATCGCCAATTAATTAGATTTATGAGACAAATTCCTACACTCATGATATACAAGAATTTTTCCCACTCTAATACTTTTAAATTTTAAGTTTAATTTTATTATACAATTAATATTTTATAACTTATGGTGAATACATGTATGTATCCTATAGATAGAGATACACATAGCTTTGTATTCTCCTTCACATTTCTTATTTTTGAGTTTTTGTTTAATTTATTTTACATTTGTTTATTTTTATAATATGTTACCAGGAGATTCTCTATTCTAATCAAATATATGAACATATGAATATTTCTTCATATTTGATTAAGTCAAAAATAAATGAAGAAGATATATATATTGTGAATAGTACAATTACTCATAATTCTTAAAAATGTAAAATATTTTTTTCTTTGAAAATAGATAAGGCAATTGTTACTCTAATATTTGATAAAAATAAAAATAATTAAAAGTTCTGAAAGAGTTAATATATTATTATCAAGATGAATAAAATTAATTTTAAATAATATATTATTTTCTCCAAAATTTCATAGAAATTTATTAAGTTTTAAAAATATTTAATGTAATGAATATCATATTGAGATGATAAATGAGAGGAATTAAAAATATTTTTATATTATAAATATTATTTCGGGTAAAAAGTATATATTAGAAAAATTCTTTTTTCTTTTCTCTAGTTTGTACTACTCAAATATTAATACAATTAAAGCGAATATTATAGTAAATTAGAAGTTTATGATTCCACCAAATATATTTATTATTTACCAAGATCGATTAAGTCATCCTAATTCTGATGGGTCTGCAAATCAAGAAGAATATAAATTCACTTATGGATATGTGTTTGCATTAAGATGATGTGCCATATCATGGAGTATATTAAAAAATAAGCTTGTTTCTTCTTATCAATGATGCAGTCAGAGTATATTGCATATACTACTGCGGTTCAAGAAGCAATATGTTTAAGGTAATTCTTGCTAAACTTGAATGTTACAACACTTGATATTGTTCTTATTTTCCGTGATAATATGGTCACACTAGCTTATGTTAAGGATAAAAAATATCATGAAAAGTGAACATATTAACACCATATACCATTTCATTCGAGATATCATCACGCAAGATTGGATGGTTGCTAGGAATATCTCTACTTGTTATATGGTTACAAATCCTTTCACCAAACTACTTACCGGAGATTTGTTGTTGAAATATGTCAAAGGCTTAGGAATATGCAAGTACTTGGGCTTCTTTATATTATACAATTATAATTATTGATTTTGTTTGGCATAATTTTATGGCACTATATATATTCTTTCTTAATTTTACGTATATTAATGTAACCGATTTTTGAGATCAACCCTCTCATGTAAGTAATTGCCTTATCGCTAAATGAACAAGTATAATGAGATATTATTCTAGATACTTGAAACAAAGTGGAAGTGCAAGTAGATATCTCCTTGCTTGATGAAGTAAGCAAAAGAATTAAATATTTGTCTCCTAATGGGTTTCAACTAGGGTTATTATCTTATCTACTATATAATATATGTAGAGAAAAATACAGTAATAGTCCATGTAATTAATTTTCTCTTTATACCCATAATATATAATTACTTTTTGCATACTATCCTAAAATTTGAAGCGTAGAATTATTGCATATGACTCTAATAATTATTCATGTTGACGAGAATGACGATTATATAGATTGTTCTTTCCATGAAATTTCTTCGTAATTCAGAAATACGTAAAAACAACTATGAACCCGTAAACTCAAGTTATAAGATCGTGACAATATTATATTGGACTTGTAAAAAATATTTTGTCATCTCTTTTATTATTGTCATTATTTTTAAATAGAAAAACTCTTGAACAATTTTAATTGTGAAAAGCTCCAAGCCTTGAAGAATCTTCAACCTTAAATTTCTCTCTTTCACAATTCCTGAGAACTAATCTAAAAGTCTATGAAAGACTACAAATTTGGGAGAAGAAAATTTGATACTAAACTAATAGAGAGTTTCTCTATAGATAGATACATTAAAAGCCTAGGTCTTGGAAGGCTTAGAACTTTTTTCGACTTAGGAAAATTGAAATTCCAACTCACACTCTTCAAATGTGCATAGGCTGTGTAAATTAGATTTACATACCCTGCAAAGAAGAAAATTGCAGACAACCCCAAATTACGCAGTCTGTGTATATTTTTTTTCCTTCTAGTCTTCATGAACTCCAACACTGACAGCCTCCATTTGAAGTACACAGCTGTGCACTTTGATTTTACATGACCATGTATATTTTTCAGCTTCTGTTTTTAACATTTTTCCACTTCTTTCCGCTTCCGCATCTGCCAAACGATTTCCAAACTTCCAAAATAGTTTAGGAACGAAAAAAACAACAACTTAGATCCTCTCAAAACTTCAAACAAATAATCAAAGCATAACTTTAAAAGAAAAAAGAAGAATTAAAACATAATTTATACCTCTAGATGTATTAATTAAATTCCTCAATTACTCTTGATTTTCCTAGCATATCTTAAGCTCAATACTATATAGTATGAGCTTAACAAGATTTAGGGGGTACTTGAGTAAAAATTTTATTTTTAAAATAGAATTTTGAAAACGTTGTTTTAAAAAAAAATTAATATGTGTAGTTTAAATTTTTTCTTTTTTTAAATATCAAAACGACGTTTTGAATTGATCATCCAAACACTTAATTAATTGTGGATTCACACGCTGTTTAAATTTTATATGTAACTTATTTTTTATATGTTTTAATATATATAAATTACTATTATTTTTATTATCATCATCATCTTTTGAAAATATTTTAAATATAATTAATATAAAAAATATGTAGGCCAAAATGATTATATATAGGCTAACTCTAAAAATAATAAAAAAAATTAATGAATTGTCTTTATATAAATTTAAATTTTAAAAAATTTATGTGACATATGACAAAAAAAAAAATTTAAACAAATGTTTGGATATAATTTAGTTATTTCAAATAAAATATAATTATAAAATAATTATGTTAGAGAAATATAAATAAATTGATAGAAAAAATAGAAAAAAATTATATTATATAAATTAATATATAACTTTTATTATATAAATACAGATTTTGTCTTGAATAAATCGGACTTGGTAACCATAATTATATAGAACCCTACCAATTCAATTAATAAAAAATTAATATTTTATTAGTTGTGATTAGACACCGGGAATGTGTTAAACCATGCATTCTTGGATAATAAATAATAATACCATTCAATCCAACTTGACTTGCCAATGAATAGTATATGATTTTAAGGGATTAAATTATTCTTTAATATAATAATTTAAACACAATTAAATTTAAATATTTTGGAGATTAAATTGTGATTTAATTTAAAATTGGAAGTATTAAAAAGTTATTAATTTAATAATTTAAGCACTAAAATATATTTGAGTAATTAATAATATTTATTATTGAAATATTATTTAAATACTAAATTATATACTAAAATAAAATTTTGGGGTTAAAAGGGGAATATAAAAAACATTTAAACGCGCCAGATAGGGGTCGAACCTATGACTTTCTGCTTAGGAAACAGACGCTCTATCCACTGAGCTACAGGCGCTGTTTGATTTCAATTTTAATGTAATTTTAATTCATTTCTTGTTAATGGTTCCAATGAATTCGACCACTGCTTTTGCCAATAACTTTCAATTTTTGCTGTTAATTCCAAAGAAAAAAAAATTAATTAAGAATACATCACAGAGATAACTATTAACAGTAGCAATATATTGGTGGTGTAGAATCCATAGACAGAGAAGATTGTGATTGCTAGTAACAGTAACAATGAAAATGGTAATAGTGATGGCAGTGTTGAAGGTTTGGTAAATTAATTATGGTTTTTTAATATTAAGAAAAATCAATTTCAATTAAAGTTAATTCAAAACTGTGTCGACTCGGTTAACTATATTTTGTATTCATTTTCTCAATTTTTAATTTTTAATTGTATATATTCTTTTCATCCTCCAATATGATATTTTTTTTTATAAGTGATATGATTGTTAGTGGGAATGAAACGGTTCAAAATTATTTCAAGCAAAAAATTTATATATTTTGGTGAATTTAAATTACCTAATAAAATAAAATTTTATTAATTTATAAAAAAATTTAATTTGATTAATTTAAATTTAATTTTTTATATAGCTTTATTGATTATAAGGAAATAATAGTCCAAGAAATTTTTTTACTTAATTTGCCTAAGTTTAATTTAAATTGAATTTTATATTTATTTTACATATATAAAAAGTTTTACTTATTGATTCTAACATCATCCCTAATTTTAAGAAATGATAAATTTAATATTCATCAAATATTTATTAAATCGAGTCCCTGCACATATAAGGTAAAACTAGAACTTTAAATATGGAGAGCCAAATAGAATTGAATAAAATTTTCTTCAAGACAACCGTCTTGATGGACATAAAACTAATGTTTATAAAGACAATAGAGGCCTACCTATATAAATAAAAATTTCTTACTTGCAATTTTTTTTTAATTTAATTAAAAAAATTATGAATTAACTTAAAATATTGAGCTAATTAATAATAGGAGAGGGCCTGCTGGTTGCGCCCCTATTGCGTGCTGGTTGCGCCCCTATCCACATGTGTCCCGTAATTGCACAGGGCACATGATGGCTCATTCCCTACATGATATTATGCTAAAATGAGAGAACTTTAGCACAACCTCATCCAATATGCAATTGTAAAACCATTTTTTGCATGTCCTACGCACAAATTGTTTTGCCTCTACAAAAAAAAAAAAAAAAGTAATAAAAATTTGTTATGTCTCATCTCCTATATAAAGGGTAAACAATATTACTAGTTCTAGTGGCTAGTGCCATACTCCAATACCAAGTAGCCACCTTTCAAGTCTCCTTTTCTCTATCACAAACTCTTCTCTTATCTCTTCAATTCATCCACACTTACGTTTCTTCTATTAATTTTGATTCTCAATTGCTTAATTAGCATTTCTTTATTAATCTAATCTTCTGATAATTAAGTAAATACAGTATAATATCTCCATTTCTCTTTATTCTACTTTGGAGAAAACAATAAAGAAGCTATAGTTTCTCTCTTTTACTGTCCTGCTGATTCCCCTGCTTTCTCCACTTGATCATAATCTTTATTCTGTTCACAGTTTCTATCACTTTTGTGTGCTAATATTGTTGCAATTTCTTGGGTATAAAAATCACTTTGGAGATTCATTCCTTGAAGTTTTGATTTCCTATTTGTTTTCTTTTTTATCAAATTCTCTGCATCAAGTTTAAAAATCAAAATCTGGGTTTTACTCCTTTCTTTCTTAGGCTCCATTTCAGTGTGAAAATATCATATTTGTTTTAACCATCTTTTCAAGATTCTTTTGGATTCTTAAAAGGTGGGTCTTTATTAGATTCTTAAGTTTTTATTTATGCTTGCTAAGAGAAAGGAGATTCTTGATTTTCTTCAAATGATTCTAAAATTTAATTCCCTTGCAGATTACCATAAAACCCTCACTCTTTGCATATTCTCTCTGTTTTAGTTTCTCTCTACTCTGATCTGATTTTTTACTTCCCCATTTCAATCACCCCCAGCTGTCAATTCAATATGAACTTGTAAGCAATTGCATTGTTTTTAAGTACTAATTCAGGGCATGGAATTTCTATATCCATCTTTGTATATGTCAAATTCAGATTGGTTTAGCCAAAGCACAAAGTGGACTAAAGAGGAGAACAAGGAATTTGAAAAGGCTTTGGCTATGTATGATGAACATGAACCAGATAGATGGAGAAAAGTGGCGGCTAGAATTCCAGGAAAGTCAGTTTATGATGTATTCAAGCAATATAAGGAGCTAGAAGAAGATGTTAGTGACATAGAAGCAGGGAAGGTACCGATTCCTGGTTACCTTAGCTCACCTTTCACATTTAATTGGGATGATGATCGCGATTTTGATGCCTTTAGAAAGAGGCCTTTATCTATTAAAAATGGTGATCATGAGAGAAAGAAAGGTGTTCCATGGACTGAAGAAGAGCACAGGTCAATTCATTTTTGCTGTTTAAAAAAAAATGCTTATAGTTTATCTTTTCTATAATCATTTTGTGCTGTTCAAGTTTATAACTTGCCTCTAATGGTACTACTTATTTGTGGTTTTTTTCAGGTAAAGTATCAAAAAACCAGCTTAAGGGTGAAAATCTAATAAATTAGATTAGTTGTCTTATAATGTTCATGTCTTGTTAATTTGATTGACAGTGATGAACTAAAAATAGCTTGGGACTAATGTTCATCTGAGATTTAGATTATTTTTTCTTCTTATATGTTCTTGACTTGTTAACTTGATCGATTATAATGAATTTTAATTAGTTTGTGGATAAAGTTTAGTTGAGATTAAGATTATTTTTTATTATAATGTTCATGGCTTATGCTGTTAATTAAATTTGATTGATGATGATGAATTATAGGCAATTCCTTCTGGGACTTCTAAAGCATGGAAAAGGGGATTGGAGGAATATCTCTAGAAATTTTGTAGTCTCTAAGAGTCCAACTCAAGTGGCAAGTCATGCACAAAAGTACTTTATAAGGCAGCAGCTTTCTGGAGTGAAAGATAAGAGAAGACCAAGTATCCATGACATTACTACTTACAATCTTAATGATACTAATACTCTATCAGATGGCAATGGTAATAAATCTGCTTCGTCAATGGAGCAGCCCAATGCCCTTCTATCACACCAAAAGCCAACTGGTATGCATAAAATGTTGGTTGATTGGAACCACTCAAAGGATGGATCAATTATGGTCTTTGATTCAACTCGAAATGATTTTTCTTCTAATAGTCTCAAATTTCAAGGGCAAAATCTATATGGCGAAGCTTATATAAACCCACATAACTTGGTTTTCCAGAGACATCAAATCCGTGGATAAATAGTCTGTCGAGTGCTAAATCTGATTATGTTTAAAAGAATCTGAATGTTAGTACCTTTTGCCATAGTTCTGTGTGGTCTAGTTAAATGTGTAGTTTGTGATGGTCATTGTTTCTGAACTTAAATGTCCACATGATGAGAAATGAAATATAAGCTTAGCATGTATCAGAAAGCAGCAGTAATAAGAAACTTTCTTCGGCTATTGATTTTATTTATAAGATTCTAAGACAAAGTTCTAATGTTTAAATTTAGTCATCATTACATATACTTTATAAATTCTTTCAATTCTTATCACTAAACAAAATCTTGATGATAGTATTGTCATGCAAAATCTCTCAACTATCCTTAGCTTTATTCTTCATAAATAGTAAAAGAATATGTGAATTAGATACAAAAAATAAAAATTTTGCTGCAGATTTCAAAAGGTTAATCGAAAAGCACATTATACTTTTACATGATATTAAATTCTCTATGTCACAAATCGATCTGGCCAAGTTAAAAGCTGACTCACTCAGCACTATTTCTGAAATTCTATGCTATCTGATTGCTTTGCCTTTTCTGATCAAAGCCCTTTGAGCTATTCTTATTTCTTAGCTTTACGCATTTGTATGAGGCCAAGTTGACCAAAGCTCTTTGATGATCACTTAGTTGCAGCTGAGTTTGCATTCCACTAATTAATTGAAAGAGCATCGCAGGTGTGTGCTTCTTATTCAATCCATGTTTTACATTTCCTGTGTAATTAATCATACTTTTTTCTTTAACCAATACCTTCAGTTATATTCAGGAGTGAAATCAGAAAATTTTATTTGAGTCAAAAATTAATAGGAAAATAAAAAAAATAAACATTAATTTTTTTTCTAAATTTTACTAATAATTTTTTTGTTTCAAGAAATATTAATTAATTATATTTTTTGTAAAAATACTCTTTTAATTAAATAATTTGTTATTAATCTTCCATATTTATAGAATGACAACTAATTAAATAATTTTAACATTTAAAATTATTTATAAAAATTTAATTTTGAAGTATCAATTAAAAATTTAAAAGGACTGATTAAAAAACTGAACTAAATATATAAGAATATAATATACAGTTTCAACTGGATTGAGAGACCAAAACTTTCACCTACGGCCAACCCAATTGTCAACGTGGCAAGCAAAACTATATTTTTCATCAGCATTCTTTCATCAGCATTGTAAAGAATCAATGCTTTTTTTTTTTTTTCCTTATGATTCTTCATATTTACTTTGCAACTGTGCTTTGATTTTGTGCACTAACTTGTTCATGGGAATAGAGTATCTATGGCTTTAAAATTAGGCTGGTTATGTGTGAAATTGACTTCTTCTTTGACCTTGGAGGAAGCTGATCCTATTTTTGTTCTAAATTTTCGCTCCAAAGATTCCTCTTCTAGTTAGAGATATTGTTGAATCATTCAAACTTTTCTTAATTTTAAATTTATATTTTTTAAAATTTGAAGTTATTTTATTATTTTTTAAAATCAAAGAATTTTAATAGTCAAATAAAAAGATCAAGCTGTTAAGATTTCTTTACAGAAATTTCTCTATTTGAATCTTTTTTTCTTGTATTTAATTTGTTTGATGCAATGAAATTAATATATTGAAGAATAAGTTTAATTTTACTCTATTTTTTATTTATTATGTGTATTTTACTGTCTCAAAAAACTAATAATGATATCAGAGATTTATTTTTAAGGGACTTGTATTGAGAAAATGAAGAAAAAGAAGAAAAAAAAAAAAAAAAAACAAGAGCTCCATATGTTTGTTTTTAGCTTTTTGTTTGTTCTCTTTTTTTTCATTTTCTTATTAAAATATTTCATTTTTTTGGTTCAAGATGAAGCATGTCTTTATAATTTATCTTTTGTGAAAGTTCTTCCCTTTCAAGGGAAAGAAATATATTTTCTGTTATTAATGTGTTATTTTAATAGTATTTTTAGGTTAATTTAAATATATTTTATTATGATTTTATTTTATTTTATTTTATTTTATGAAAATTTAATATGATTTTATTTATTTTTAAAATTTGAAGTTAAGATTGAAAATATGAAGATACTCGGCTTAAAAATCAAATAAATTTAAAGAAAATTTGCTATAAAAACCGGTACTCGATTTTTGAGGAGATTTGACCCTTTTTTTTGTTAAATTATTTTACGAAGATACATAATAAAAAATCGATATCCAGTTTTTGAGTGCACTCAACTCAGTTTTTGGATTAATGACTCGATTTCTGGTTATTTTTAGGCAAAATGGTATTTAACTTTAAAATTTTCATTTTTTTTAAAGAGTTGAAGAGTGAAAAATTTTCTAAGAAATCTAGAGAGAAAAATATTTAAGAAAAGCAAGGAAGAACTTCAAATTAAAAGGCTAGCAATCGAAATCAAATCTTGGCGAATAGAGAATATTTTCATTCTTAATTCTATTTGTCCTTATTTAATTTAATTGTTTAGCAATGTGGAACTATTTTATTAATTCAATAAAGTTTTCAATTTATGTTTCAACTATACTTGGCTAAATTACTTATTCTAGAATTTAGATGTAGTTAATTGTTAATTTTATGATTTAGATAATGAATGATTGATTATCTTGTGCATAAATTGAATTGGTTAATTTATTGATTTAGAATTATAAATGTTTGATAATTGGTCACTGTTAAATATTATTTAAGATAACACATGACGGATCGAGAGATGAAATATGATATTAGTTTATTAGATCAATAACCTAAGAGATTGAGTTGTCAAAAGATTGAGACACACTTTAGGAGGTTAGAAATTGCTAAAGAACTTAATGGATTTACATTAACTAAATGATCACGAGAGTAAACATGGAATTAATATAGGTACTTTGTAGTTGTTTGAGAGAGAGTTACAATAATTTAGAGCAGTTAATTCATTAACTTGGTATTTTGGATAATCAATCATAAGTTAGAATCATAAAAAAATTAATTGACGAAATCTAAATTCTAGGCTTATTAAAATTATTTCAACTTTTAAAACTCAAAATTACTTTATTTTTAATTTTCAATATTGCTTTAATTTTTATTTCAACAATCAATTTTAATTTTTTCTAAATTATTCAGAAGTATTTAATTTTAATATTTGACCATGCCTATCTGTAGGATACGATACTCACTCACATACTATTACTTGCATGAACGATTCATATACTTGCGAAATGCCCATAAATTTTTGGCGTCGTTGCCGGAGAGACGATAATTTTGTGTCACTATCAATACAAGATATATTCTTTATTAATTAGACCATTTACTTAGTTTTTAATACTTCTTGCTTAATTGTGATTTGAATTGCAGAAGTTTATGCGAAGTCTGGATTAGTGAACCTTGAGCCGTTGAATCAAGAAATCGAAAAGTTGTGCAAAAAGAATAGGAAGGAAGCAAGGCGAAGGAAGCAATAAGAGAGAAATAATATGGTAGATCTGAGAGGAGTAGCTAAAGCGGCGTCGGTGTCGGTGACTGAATTAAAAGGACAGGGGAACGGGGTGCAACAAGATATACATGAACCTCCGGTTCATGTTTAACCATTAGCCCGGACCCTTTGAGACTACGTGTTGCCGAATCTAAATGAGGCACAATCAAGTATAATCAAACCGGCTATAAACAACAATAATTTCAAGTTGATTACATCCCTTATCAATATGGTGTCCAACAAGTAATTCGGAGAGGGTCCACTGGAGGATCCCAATACCCATATATCCACCTTCATGGAGCTTTGCAACACAGTAAAGATTAATGACGTTTCATATAAAGCCATTAGAATGATGTTGTTATCCTTCTCATTGAGAGACCTTGCTAAGGATTAGCTTAACATGCATACAACATATTACTTCACCAGTTGGAGAATGCTTGTCCAAGCTTTCTTGACTAAGTATTTTCCACCTGGAAAAATACTTAGGTTCAAGAACGATATCTTCAACTTTGGACAGCTAGAAGGAGAATCTCTTTATGAGGCCTAGGAGAGATTCAAGGGATTGTAGAGGAGATGCTCGAACCACTACATAGACAACTACACTATGATGCAAACCTTCTATAGAGGGTTATTACTGACCATTCAAATTACTTTGGATGCAGCAGCTGGAGGGGCATTGATCAATAAATCGACAGACGAAGCATATCAACTTATAGAAGAAATTGCTTCAAATAATCACCAATGGGCAAATGAAAAGAGTCACCTAAAGAAAGCGGCTAAGGTATATGAAGTGGATCAAATGGCTATAGTAAACGCTAAATTTGATGCAGTTTTTAAATTATTAGGAAATAATAATATTGGTCAAGTGAATGTTATTTCTAACAATGTTATAAGTTGTGATTTATGCGAAGATAACCATGCTACAACCACATGGTCTACTATGGAACAATTTCAATATATGCCAAACTTCAACAGACCGCAAAACAATATGTACATGAATACATACAATCCTGGGTGGAGAAATCATCCAAATTTTTCTTGGAGCAATCAGAGCAACCAGTCGAATCCTCCGATGCAAGGAAATCAAGGAAGGCCATTAAGACCATTTCAACCTCTGGGTTTCCAACAAAGAAATCAGATGCAACTGCAAGAGAAGAAGTCTAACTTGGAAGATATAGTGGCAACTTTAGCCAAGTTGACATCTGATTTTATTAATAGAGCTAATTCAACATTTCAGATTCAAACATCTGCAATAAAGAACCTGGAAGTGCAGATGGGGCAGCTGGCTAATTTAGTATCCAATAGCAGTCAGGGTTCACTACCTAGTAACACAGAACTGAACCCAAAGGAGCAATGTAAGGTGTAATATCTGCCATTTTTTTTTTGAAGTGTCATTATCAATTTTATTTTGTTTGGAGAATTTTAAAATTTAATGAGAAGTTTGGAAATCTCAGAAATTTTGCTTTGACTGCAGCTGAATTCAGTATTGGCCATTACTTGC
>CANXYC010495536.1:0-10140 GCA_948193065.1 Aleurites moluccanus
ATATGGTGTATGCAACCTTATGGTATCATTTTAGGCTTGATTAAATCTAACCATTGGATGAAATGATGAAGAAATGGATGGTTGGATGGCTAGGTTTCACCATTTCTATCATAAGCCTAATGTATTGAATCATGCCTTTGACATTTAAGTTAGATTTTTCCCACCACTTCATCAATATTCATCTTCTTCATCAAAATCACCAACCATTTTCTCTCTCTTCCTCCATACATGGTTCGGCCACCATCCACCACCACCAAAACTTGTGATTTCTTCCATTTTTTGATAGAAACTAGTTAATTCCATCCTTGTAAACACAAATATAGCCTTAGATTCTAAGGAAAAACAAGAAAAAGCTAAGAATCAAAGCTTTGAAGTTTTTGAAGAACTTTTGGTAAGTGATTGGTTTTGTGATTCTTTTGATTCAAATATGTTCTTAAGGTATTCTTTGATGTTTATTAGTGTTCAAAACATGTTAATTCAAAAGGTTGGAATAAAACCCTAATAGGAAGAACTTTGAATCAAAGTGATGTTTTGATGAATCTTTTGGTTTAATTGATGTTTATTTGATGTGTATAAAATGAATTTATGGTTAAATAATGGAAACAAATCCATTTGGAGAAGTTTTTGGTTTGGTCGAAATGATGATGATGAACAATGGTGTTTGATTTTGATGCTTAATAGGTTTAAAAGGCTTGAATGATATGTATTTGATGTGTTTAACATGAATTGATGGTTATTTGATGGAAAGGAATTATTTTGGATGAAACTCCATTTGGACCGAAACCTTGAGCTGCTTAAATGATGAATGATGCTTTGATGTTTAATCGGTATTTATGGATGAATGTTATGCATTTGATGTGTATGAATATTGTATGATTGATTGGTGTTGAAAAATGGATGAATGGAATGATTTCCATTAAGGAGGAACTATATTGACTTTGTTACTTTAAGGTGTTAGGCTAATGCAATTGAAGAAGTGAAGTTTGAATATGGTTTAATGGCATGAATAATAGAAATGTATAAGTTCAAATGTGGAAATGTTGAATGATATAAGTACTTGGAAAGCATACTTGAAATTTGGTGTATGTTTGATATGAAATGATGAACTAAGTGTTTATAAGTTCTTAACTTAGCATTTTAATGATGAATATATGTAATGTGAATGAAATGTGGTGATAGAAATGCATTTGATGCATAAAAGGAATGAAAAGTGTCAAAAGTATGAAATAGGGCCTTTGGTGTATAATATGTGTTATGCATGTTGTTATGCTTTAATATGATATGATATGTGTTTTGATATAAATAGTAATGAGTATAAGTCTTACCAGAGTAATTTGGTTGTTATAGGGGAAAGTTCCCAAGTAAGGACTGCTGACGGCAAGTCTCGGGCCAACTAGGCCTACTGGGATAATTTTGAAAGTTTTTGCTAGAGGTGAGTCCATATATATGATTCATGCATTATTCATTCATAAGTCATGCATTTATATATATAAAATGATATTCTTGATTAAAAACCATTAATGATCCATTTTTGGGCAGTTTTGCTAAAATGACCTAAAATAGCGTTGCCGAAATGCCTAAAACTGACCTAAACTTTGATTTGGTATAAAATTCATTCTTAAAGGCTTTTTTATATCAAACCAAGCCCAATTGTCTATTATATATATGTATTTATCATTTGTATAAAGAAAATTCCATGGAAATATTGATTTCAAGGCAAACCAGAAAGTGCCTGAAAAATTAGAAATGGACCCGTAATTTAGGGGTATCAGTTGCGCTGGCGCAACTATGCTCCGATGGCCAAAAATTTGACATTGAGCCAAATTATTCCTTTGGACTTTATAATGTTATATATCATTATTTAAGTCATATTTGAGACTTATATTGATATATTCATGCTATATGAGACATTTGCATATAATATGTTATAACAGGACTACTTCGATGGTATAGTAATAATCCATCGGCTGTGTACACAGATACATGTTTATATGCTATAACCTCTGCTATGGAGGGGTAAATTCCCTATGAATGTTGTGATTGGTTGGAAATTGATGATTGGAGGGATATGTGAAGGAAGAGAAGTGAAGTAACAACACAGTATTATGATATGATATGATATGATATGATATGTTTTCCTGTTATATTATATGCATTATGGTTCATGATATGTATTTCATCATTCTGTCACCAGTATTCATATTTACAGATTATTAATGGATAGATGTGACTTTTCATGAATAATATTGTATACTCATATATATTGATTCACTGAGTATAATCTTATACTCACCTCTCAGTTGTTATATGTTTTCAGGACCTCGGTGAGGCAGTCATCCGTTGGCTACATTACCATCAGCCTTGGATTACAGATGTATGTATTGAGGTCACTCCTATGCATAGAAGTTCCTTGGTATATAATGTATATAGGGTTTGGATTAGCTAAGAGTATAATGTTAAATATGATCATAATGTTAACCAATTATGATATGGAACTGTTAATGATGTACATATATGATATGAGTTATGAATGTAAATTATGAAGTGCTTATTGAGTTGTGATTGATCAATAGAGGTTAAAAGGGGATGTATGTTTAATTGGGAGTGTTATTTTTATTTCTTACGAATAGCTTAAGTCAGAGTTATAAAGGAAACTCTGTCAGTTTTACTGTAAGAATTTTATGATGTTTTAGAAAAAAATTATCACCTAAAATGTATCACAGGTTAAGCAATGATTGTAAAGGTAAAGTTAAAATAAAAGCATAGGTTCTTTGAGGTACTGGTAACCTTGGCATTACCCTTACCCTAGGACTGTCATGGTCTAAAATTGGGCCGTGACACTTTCAGACACTTGCCCCTGCTCTTAGCAGCCCTAGGCTAGATGTTTTTCCAGCCGGCGTCAGGTGGAACAGGGAATATTGGTCTAGCTCTTGTGTACGTGAATTCGGGACTATTCGAGCATTCTTTGGTAGCCTTAATACTTTTTAGGTATTTCAATGACGTTATATCACTCATATTTCATGGTTTTGCTTATAACAAATATTTATGAATGTTGTGACGAAACCCTATATCGACTGGATGCCGTTGATGCCAGTAGAACTCAACCCAAGTGTGGCACTGGCTTATTCCCAATTATTGCTCCGCTTACCATATTACAAGCTATACTACCTAGGAGAGAGAAAGTTCGAGTCCGGACTATTGGTAAGTGGGTAGTTCCGGCACACCCTCTAGTTGACAAGAGATGAAACATGGATATTTGTGCTCCTGATGAGGCTTACACTAGGCTTTCCATTCATCTATATGTGACCCCCATTCTGTCGTACCCATCTGATAGGTCCTATTGGTGATCCATATAGACGACTAGAAAGTGCATCTGACATTGTTGGTCCCTCTTCTGCCAGACTAGGTCAAGTTCATAGTGTGGGTGCATCAAGAGACCCTTCTTCAGCTGACCCCAGCATTACTCCTAGGACACGAAATGATCCTGGTCGGGTCTCCTTGGGCCCCAGCTACTTGTTCCCTAAAGATATCCTCTATGTCAATGCTCATGGCGAGATGCAAATATTCCATCTTTCAGATGCAATCCATCCTCTTACACCATACTTCCCTGATAACCCTAAGGTATGTTGATGTTCTGTCTCTTAGTTCTGCTTTCGAAAATGATCCTTTAGCTCGTGATACCTCCTAGCTTTACTTTTGGAAATGATCCTTTATCTAAGCATCCGATATCTCTCTTTTTCTTTTACATATTACCATAAAGTGGGCTCGTCACAACTATCGTGTGGGGCCTAGAATGGAGCTAGATTTGACAGGTATACTAACTCGACTTGATTTCAGGATTGATCCGCCTCATCCACTGGAGGACCCCCGCCGGCATCGTCGGAAAGACTTAACTTCTTTTCTAGCTTTTCCTCTTCTATTTTTCTTGTTTTTGAACTATAATGTATGGATGCTATTATGATGCTTTGTATGAGTGATGATGTTATGTATGAATGATGTTATGATGTTTTATTAAACCGCCCCATGTCATAAATGCAGACTAAAATGCCATGTTATGCAATTTTCAGTCTAAAAATGAAAATAAATGCATTAAAATGCCTAAAAATGCCTAAAATATTTTGTAAATGTCCTAAAATGCCCCAGATCCATAAAATTTTTGAAAAAATTCAGAAATCCAGAAAAATCTCGCCAGACATATTCGTTGTCACCGGCCTAAAGGGGCAGTGCCGCCCTGGTGCTCCAGGGGGCTTGGTGGCGGCGCCACCCCTAGGTGGCTCTACCGTGCAGCCCAGCCTGTTTGGCACATTTTCCAATAAAAAGGCATCCCTTTCTTCTTAAATAGTCACTTTGACTCTTTTTAGCCTCTCTCAGTGCTTTCCTAGTAATTTCTTTTTGACTTTTCTCTCTTATTTTACTCAAAAATTCCATGGAGCCCTACTACAGTCACCACATATTTTTATGGACCAAGAACCTAGACAAGGTCAAAAAGATCAATCTGGGCAAATATAGAGTCAACTCTATTCTAACTCTAAGGGGTTTAAAAGTTGACTTAGATTTTGTAATATCTGTCATTTTGTAGAATTTTTATTAATTTTGTATGCTTGGAAAATTAATTAAATTCAAATGTGAATGTTGAGAATTCCAGGAATTTTTGATTTAATACAGTTGCTGGATTTTGTGATGATAATTACATGATCTTAAAGACATGATTTGGTAAAGTGTAAAACATAAAAGTTGTGATTTTATGTCTTGATTATAATTCTATAAAATGGTTTGGCAAAATTTTGTGTGAGTGTTGAGTTATGTCTATTTGAGCAAGGCTGGTTTGGTTGAGTATTTCTGCATGAAGTCAGTAATTGTTTGGATTTACTGGGAATGATTGAGGCAGAGTTAGATAAAGGTATGAACATAAAAAATATTCCTCTATGTGTTGTGATGATGGCTGTAAAATTTCAGAATTTTTGGATAAGTGTATCTCAGTGGAGAGTGATTTTCCTCAGGGTTGTTCGGTTGGATTTTGGGGCTGAAGTCTGGGTGAATTTTGGAGAGTCACCAAGGTCTGTGTATTGATCCTTTTGATTTGAAATTTTTTTATGTTGTGCCCCTACATGTCTATTTTAAGTGATAAAAAGAATTAGTAAGTTTGGATATTTGTAGCTCATTTGCGAGCTGGCTAAGTGTGAGATGTCCAGGCAAGGTCTTAACTTAAAGAAATTTTGGTATGGTGAGCCAGCAAAATGCGAGGAGGCATTTTGTGAGCTGGAGAAATGGCAACGTGGTGAGGTAAGTTTACTGAAGTGGCAATTCACGAAGAGGAAGTTGGCGAAGAGAGATTAGCGAAGAGCTTTGGCGAAGAGCTTTGGTGAAGAGCTAAGGCGAAGAGGATTTGGCGAAGAGGAAAGGCGATGTGGCATTATGCGAAGAAGGAATATGCGAGGTGGCAGTCCGTAAAGAAGCGAAGGGGCGAAGAGGCGAGGAGGCAAAGAAGCATTACTGAGGTGGCATATACGAGGAAGAGTTCGCGAGAAGAGTCTGGCGAGGCAACATACGCGAGGTAGCAAGTGCGAGCTGGGAATGCGAAGTGGGAATGGCGAGCTGGCTTAGGCGAGGAAGCTTTGCCGAGGCTGACTGGGAAGCTGGCTAGCGTGTTTTTGGGGAAGAGTTTATTTAAACCCAGCAACCCCAATAACGTTATCTCGCGATTTTTTCCTTCTTTCTTTCTTTCGTAAATTCAGTCTTTTTCTCATATTATTTCCATTTCTTGTCTAAGGTATTAATACTTAAATTAATGCAATAGAACTCTAGATTAATATATTTGGAAGCAGAAAGTGTTAGATTCAAGCAGATTTTTCCAGGAATTTCAGTATTGAGAAAAATAAGGTAAATTTTCTTCCAAGCTAATTTCTTTAGATTTATCTAAGTCTATGGGTTAAGATAATTAATATTGGGTATATAGAATTCATTGCAAGTAATTTGAAGTCATTAATGGTAATTAATGTGGGAGAAATCAGTTTGGTGAGACTGCCATGAACAGTAGCTCCGAAAATTAAATGCAGATTTTCTTTAAAGGATAAATAAAATTGTTATTGGGAATCAAGAATAGAGACTCTAAGATAATTAATTAATAGGAAATCATGTTGAATATCATTGATTTGGAGAAATCCTAATTTTGTATATTTAGGAAATTTCTTAGGAGGAGAAATTCGAATTGATTGAGGACTTAAAGTGAGTAGATTTCTAAAGAGGAATTTAAGAGAAATTTGTGTAAGAAGTAAGTATGAACATCCTATTTGATTATTGTTCCTTGAAATTAAAATGACCAAGTATTCTTATATTTTATTATCCTAGTATATATATATTATATACTTGTATAATGTGAATGGCTTGATCAACCTTCTTGGATTAAGTCTATACGTTTCTTACTTGTGATCCCGATTTGAATGATGTTATATGATGATGGTCTTGCGACCAATATGTTTCCTATGAGATTGAAACCCCATGACCCATGGATAAAACGTTCTTCCCAATGAGAGTAAATTCATTGGTCCATTGTACACTTTGGGAGCCCAGCTGATAGGGTTTTTATTAGTGTTCCACCTAGAGGGGGGCCATGAGCTCTAGGCGCATGCTTGGCCAAGCATGCGCCTAGAGCTCATGGCATGTGTGCACGTTAAGGTAGCAAGGCTACCAATACGCATGTTATGATATGAGATCAGTTCTATCAGATGAGATTTGATAATGCCATTCTTTATGGGCATTCTATGTTCCAAATATGAAACATGATTTGATTTATGACAAGATTTGATATAGCCAAAATTATTGTGAGAACCATGTTTCCTTCAAGCAAAGCTTATGATTTCTTTCATGCCTATATGTATAATTATTTGTTCATGACCATGATTCGATGTTCAGATATTTGATTATAATGTTTATATCTTACTGAGTTGAAGACTCACTCCTCTTCTGTGGATTTCAAGTGATAGCATAGCTCGTGAGGGAGCTTATAGAGAGGATCGAGCTTCTTGACTTGTTTATTCCAAGAAGCTTCATTGTAATAACTTTTGAGATATTTTGTATATTTTATTTAATGGTGTTATGACACAATATGTAATGGGAGTATACTCTAGAGCTTCGTAGTTAGTCATTCGAGGATACTAGTATACTTTGATATATGATTGTTACCTTTTGGTTAATCTTGTTCCTCAGTGATGTGAGATGTCTCTTTTGATCATTAAGGAACAAAAGAAAGATATGAAATGATAATAGAAAAGATATGATTGATATTTAATTATATGTATGGACATGATCATTGTATGATAATGTATAGTATTGTGATTAATAAAATAATGATGAGATTCTTGATTTGTGAGTTCTACGGGTTTATGGTGGCCTTAAGTCCACCCTTGCCCTAGGACCGTCGCACCACTGGAGTTGGGGTGTGACAGATTTTTTGAAAGTTTGTTCCAGGTTTTGGGACCCTATTGACTATGTGTTCCAATTCGGTGCTGGTATGGAAGAAATGTGTCCTACTTTTGAGGAATTCAACGCCATCCTCGGAAGTAACCCAAATGATGCTCTAGCTGTCCCTAAACGGAGGATTGGATATTTTCATTCTTTCAAGAGGCTTTTGGGGTTGAGGCACTAGCTAGTCAATCCTATGGTCTTGGAAGGACGCATCAACTTGGTTGTAGTTATAGCTCAGTTCCAATATCTAGAAGACTCGGGGGACAAGATGAGAGAAAAATACAGAATGACCGCTTTGGTTCTCTATTTGACCATTGGATGCCTCTTCTTTAACACACCTGGTTGGGGAGACATTCAAGTAGTAGAGTTAATTGCTCAGATGGAGCGATGTTGCACCATTGCTGGCCTGATTTTAGCAGAAACCCTACAGAGCTTGGATGGAAATTATAGAGTCGAAGGGCCTTGGTTTGTTAGCCCTATCATTTTATAGGTAAAAACATCTTGTATTTCCATTCTCTTTTTTTCTTGGATTCCTTTTTTAACCCCTTTTTCTTCTTTTCAGGTTTGGCTCAAAGATCACCTATAACTGGTGGCTTCCCCAGACAGAATGCCATATTCTGTTGCACGGTATCGCATGCGGAGAACTCTGATTCTCTTTGACTCAGAAAAGGAGTGGACTGCTTGGATTTTGGAGTTGGATTCTAAAGAGCTGCTTTGGTATTGCTCCTAGTATGGGATTGACTCATTCATTACAATGAGTTATAAATACAAGATGGTGTATTTGCTGGGGAATTCTATGACCTCATTCTACCAAGGAACTAGAATCTTGAGGCAGATGGTTCAGCCATAAGGCACTCTACTAGATGGAGCTATTTTTCCAACATCTCTAATTACTGGTCCTATATCCCAAGCCATAATGAATGGCTGGAGGTGGTCGATGTGCTTTGTACGTCCTGCTGGATTGTCAGGCAAGCTGGAAGATTATGACTCCTGGTTCATCATATAGGTTTGGCCCATTGAGAAGATCAGACGGGTTGCCTTGATTACAGAATTGGAGGTTGACACTGAGACTAGGGATACTGAGACAGACATGATGACAAAACTAGAAGAAGCTGCTGCGAACAAAGACGAGGTGGAGGTGAAGGTGAAGGTTGAACTAGATACACTCATGACTTAAGATGGGGACTCTTACGACTCAGAGGATGTTCATCCTAGGAAAAAACAAGCTTAGACTGGGACTTTTTTTTTTTGTTTATTCGTATTCCATCTTTTGGAACCTTTATGAACTTTGTAGACACCATATTTTGTCCAGCCTTTTTTGAAAAATATATATTTCTTTTAAAAAATAAGATTTTCATGTTTTTATCAATTTATTCAAAAATATTAAGAATAATTAAAATTTAAAAAGAAATAAGAATTTTATAATTTAAAAATTTATATTTTGAGAAAATAAAAAAAAAAAATTGAATTTAAGTTTTTGCCCAATTTTAATTATTTAATTATTTCTTTATGTTAGTTTTAATTAATATTATTTTATGGATTGGATGATTTGTGGACCCAAGAAAAAAAAAACCCAAAAAATTTTAGCCTAATCCAATCTAACCCAAAATCAAACCTAAATCAAATTTCTGCCCATAAATTAGAATATTCTAAAATTAGATATAAGGGTATTTTAGTCATTTTATTTCTTTTTACCCTAATAAAGCCCTTTATAAGAAAAGCTACAGCAAAAAAAAAAGAGGGGGAGAGCAAAAAGAAAAAAATAGCAGCCACCAAACAAAAAAAAAAAAAAAAAAAAAACTCTTAGCCTCACTATTCCCTCTCCCCTCCTTTAGCTCACACAAAAAACCCCTCTTCTCTCCTGATTTTAATTTTTTTTTTCTTTTCTTTCAATGTGAAACATTCAATTGAAACCCTAGTCCCTCTTCTTTCTCAAACTGGACCAAGGGGTTGAAGACTGGGTCGATGAATGCTGATTTCCCCCTATATATTTCAAGTAGAAAGATATAAATCAATAGGAAAGGATAAGAAAGGTTAGGAAAATGAACATAGAGCTGCCAAAGCCAACCTCGACTCCTGCACGTCCAATCTTCAAAAGCATTCTGTCGTTGGTGCACCGAATATCGCTGCTATCATCGCTAAATGGGTTGAGCCTCCAAAAGTCATCATCATCAAGAGCCAGTGACGCAACGATTCTCAGTCCCAGACGCAGCACTCGAGCACCACTACCCTTTATGTGGGTTTCGGTGTTTGATTTTATCACTGAGTTTGTTTCTTTGAATCTGGTCCCATTATCTTCAACGAATTCGGTGATAATTTTCTTGTTCTTGGGCTGTGTTTTAACCTTTTTAACCTGAACATGCATATAAATTTTTATATATAATAAGTATATATATTTTTTCATTAATTAGTTTATAGGTCTTCAAACTTTGAAATTGATTCATATAAGGGTTTTGGTTATGGGATTCCATACTGCTGCCCAAGAATCGGATTTTGGGGTTTGGAATTCATCTTTGCAACGGGATTTCGTTGTTCAGAATGAATAGCCAAATTAATATTTTCTTTTAAAAATAATAATAATCAATAATCAATAATTAGCCCATGAGAAAATGGAAACTTATGTTGATTTGGGTTTGATTTGAAATGGATATTCTGTTAATTTTGGATTCCTTGTAT
>CANXYC010495797.1:0-13626 GCA_948193065.1 Aleurites moluccanus
AACCTTCTTGCCCTAATGGCAGATATCACATTGTATGGTACTTCACTCTGCTCCCCTTGAAACTCAAACTCCTCACCCGAAGGTGGCTTAAAGACTAGCTTCTTCCCATTGCAATCTATAGTAGCATAGTACTTGGACAACCAGTCAATGCCCAAAATTACATCAAATTCCCATACAGGCAATTCAATCAAATCTACATCCAAGTTCTTGCCACTTATGCTAACCACACCTGATGGCTAAAAGTTCTGAACTTCAATCTCTTCCTCTAAAGGAGTAGAAACAACCAACACATTTTTAAGCAACTCACAAGGCACATGCAATTTCTTAGCAAAACATGATGACACAAAGGAATGCGTAGCTTCTGAATCAAACAACACTCTAGCATTCAAAGCCTGGATTGGAAGAACACCTGTAACAATCATGTTAGATGCCTGGGCCTCATGTTATGCTAAAGCAAAAACTCTGCCTCTACCTCTACCCATAAGAGTTGATCCTAAAGCCTGAGCCACATACTGACCTGACTCTCTGCCAGCCTCTATAGTCCTGCCCAAAATGTTTCATCCTGCACCTGGCTGCTGACTAATACTCCTCTCTCTACTCATCTGAACTGTAGCTTGAGAAGCTTGAGGTTTACCTCCAAAGGGTGGTTGTGGATAATTCTTGAGCAAATGACCCTGTTGTCCATACCTAAAGCATGCTCATGATGCATAATAACAAGGGCCATTATAAAATTTTTCACATGTAGAACACAAAGGTTTAGGAGTCCTGGATGGTTCAAAACTGGTTGAACCATGGCTCATCTGAGAAGTAGGTCCAGGAGTAGTCCGACTCTGCTGTGATCTCTCCGAAGGTCCTCTATACCCACTCTTAGAAGCTGACTGAAGAATCACTCCCATATTCTTCATCCCACTTTCTTATTTAGAAGAACTACCTGCTTTATAATTCTTCTTCTCAACTCTTTCAGATCTAGCTTCCATCTCTCTATTCTCAATTATCCTAGTCTTATCCACCAGCTTAGAGTAAGAATCAAACTCAAGAGTAGCTAGGAGTTTAAATAGTGGAGCCACCAATCCACTGTGAAACCTCTGAATCCGTGCCACTTCTGTAGGCACCAATGCAGGAGCAAATTTGCTTAACTGACTGAATTTCCTGGCATACTCTGAAACACTCATACCAGGGGTTTGAACCAATCTCTCAAATTCTACTGATTTGGCTTCTCTCACACTCTTTGGAAGAAATTCATTCACCACCAGTTCCTTGAATCTCTCCTAAGAAAGATCTTCATTTCCCTAAAGCATACATAAATGCTTCTTTTGAACCAATCCTTAGCCTCAGATTTCATCAAATACCCTATAAATTCTATAGCTTTTCTATCAGAAATTCGCAGAATATGTACTTTCTCTTCAATTTCTTCCAAAAAATCTGTAGGATCCACTTCACCTCTATACTCTGAGGGCTTAAGCTTAAGAAATCTCCCAAATGATACCTCTTCCTCTTGACGTACAATAGGTGGTGGCACTGCTAGAGGAACAGGAATCTCTGGAGCTTCTACCGGAGGTACCTGCTGTTGTCTTTACTGAGTAATAAATTCAGCTATCATTATATAATTCCTTTGCAGCTGTTCCAATTGTTGAGCCATATTAGCCACATCTACTGGTGGCACAAGAGGAACTTCATTTCCTCCATTTCCACCCACAGGACCTTCTTAAGAAGGCAATTCTCGCCTAGGACGACCTTGACCTCGTCCTCTACCACGACATGGAGGCATCTCATTACTGACAAGAGAAACAAAGAAAACTTAAACTCAAAACACTAGATTAGCGTAGGTCTATACCAAAGGAATACACAACATTGACTTGACATGGATCCTATGCTCCGTAGTTATCTTACTCAATACTTACACTAGGGCTCATACACATCTATCTATCTTCTATCTTAAGGATTATAAATCTATAGCTCTGATACCACCTCTGTCACACCCGAACTCCAGTGGTGCGACGGTCCTAGGGCAAGGGTAGGCTTAAGACCACCATAAACTCGTAGCACACTCATATCCTGGATCTCATTCATAATACATATTTATATCTAATATAAATATCATTACAAATATTCATTTCTATGGTTCATGTAATCATAATTCATACATTTATATTTATCATCATATAATTTCCTCTTGTTCCTTACTGATCAAAAGATACATCCCACATCACTAAGGAACAAGGGCAACCGAAAATGTAACAGTTCAGACATCAAAAATATCATCCTCAATATCTAACTGCGGAGCTCTAGAGTATACTCCTCATACATACAATACCATAATATAATTCGATGAATATATATATATATATATATATATATATATATATATATATATATATATATATATCAAAATGATTACTATGATGGCTTCTTGGAGGAATAAATCAAGAAGCTCGGTCTTCTATATTAGCTCCCTCTTGAGCTACACTATCACCTGAAATCCACAGAAGAGGAGTGAGCCTTCAACTCATTAAGATATGAACATGCAATATAAAAATCAATCCAATGAAACATGGGTAAGATAATATCATAAGGTTATGCTCACAAGAATAGAAGTGCTCACAATCGAATAGCACTATCAAAGCACATGGTAGAATTGCAGAGTGCATCAGTGGCCTTGCTACCTATCACAATAAAGCGCATCAGTAGTCCTTGCTACCTTATCGCAAATGCATGCTTGGCCAGGCATACGCCTAGAGCTCATGGTCCCCTCTAGGTGGAACACTGATAAAAACCCTATCAGCTAGGTTTCCAAAGTGTACAATGGACAAATGAATTTACTCTCATTGGGAAGAGTGTTCTATCCATAGGGTCATATGGTTGCAATCTCACCAGAAATCATACTGGTCACAAGACCATCAACATATAATATAAAATTCATTCAAGTTAACAAATGGGTTTCATATGAGCTTGGTCTAAGGAAAGATGACCAAGTCATTTACAAGATAAAGATAGTAATCACATGAAACAATTATCATTTGTTGAGGATATCATGGAAATTTTATTTAATAGGTCAATAATACAATGTCATATAACATGTGAATTATATTTGTGAACATTAAGAAGGCTTGGACAAATCATTTCAAAGAAGCAATATGCATAAGCAATGTTCATATTTACTTCAAAGCAATTTATCCTCAGTTACTGGTATAGTTAATAATTCTCCTTTAATTTCTTGAATCCTCTTTTCCTATGACATTTCCCCAAATGCTCAAAATTAGGGTTTTCTCAATCAATAATACATAATATGATTTTCTATAATTTTAATTATCTTATAGCCTCTATTATTGCTTCCCAACATGAATTTAATTAATCTCTTAAGAAAATCTGAAGTTTAAGAATCTGCTTACTATTCATGTCACTATTTATCAAATTTCATAAATTCTGGTATCTTGATTATTAATCGAAATTAGTAGTCTTAAATACTTATAATAGAGTCTATATACTCATCTAGATCTATTCTATCTATAAAAAATTCTTAATCTAAAGAGAAAATGAAGTTTGGAGAAAATCATCTTATTTTTCCCAAAACTGAGTTCTGGAAGAATCTGACTTGAAAATGATAATCACAGCCTTAAATGCGCTAACTTAATGATTCAATGCATTAATTTTGAGCATTAATGCATTAAAAACGAATGGGATAGATTTGAGAAATATAGGAGAAGAAATGAGAACGAACGAAGAAAAGAGAAGAAGAAGAAGATATCGTGAAAATTGCTACTGCATGTCCCCTTAAAATAGGATACTGCCTCTCAGCTTCCCACTTCGCCAGACTTACTTCGCAATCCCACTTCGTATATGCCATCTCGCACATCCCGCTTCGCATATGCCACCTCGCATATCCCACTTTGCATATGCCACCTTGCATATCCCACCTCGCATATGCCACCTCGTATATCCTACTTCGCATATGCCACCTCGCATATCCTACTTCGCCAAATCTCACCTTGCCAAACTCTTCTTCTCTAATGCCACCTCGGCAATGCCACTTCGGTAATCCCACTTTGCCAATACCCATATTGGCGAGTTGGAATCCTGCCTCGTCAGCCATCTCATCACCTCGCACTAAAATTATTCTGCCGAGCTGGAAAACCTTCCTTGTCACTCCTCACTGAACTAGATCACAATTGAGCTACAGACACCTAAATTCCTTGATTCTTTTTGTCACTTAAAATAGACACTCAAGCGTCCATCATAACCAAAATTCAAATCAAAAGGAAATCTATAAAATTTATGGTGAATTTCTAAATTCACCCAGACTTTACTCTCCAAAAATTGTCCAAGTAGTTCTGATTAAATTAGCCATCTCTTAAACTACAATTATCCAACCTCATTGAAATTTCTCAACCATTACTATATACAGAAGATCAATAAACAGACTCAAATTTTCACATTCTCAGAATACACATCAACTTACTGCAGGAAAACAGAAACCTAAATAAATTCTGGTTAAGGAATATATCTTCTTACACACACAGAATTTCCAAAACAATTTTACAATTCATAGGTAAAAATCTGCAACTCACATGATTTTCACTTTTATAATTTATTCCTTTAAAGCCTCAAAACTGACTCATTAAATTATTCCTGCATACCAAGAATTCTGAAATTTCTCCAAAACATTTATCCACACATCTCAAAGATCAGAAATAAAAATAAAATAAAATCAAATATTTATTATTGGGTATTACATGTGATGACAAGATTGATATCTGTTATTGGTGTAAAACGACTTCTGAGGAAGGGATGTCAGGGATTCTTGGCCAATGTGGTTGATACACGGGTCACCTCTAATAGAGTTGTATAGATTCCTGTGGTAAATGAATTTCCTGAGGATTTACCAGGAATACCTCCTGATCAGGAAATAGAATTTGAAATTAAAGTGTACCCTATAACTAATCCAATATCCATTCCTCTTTATCGAATGGCTCCTGCAGAATTGAAAGAGTTGAAAGTACAGCTGCAGGAATTGCTTGATAAAGGGTTTATAAGACCTAACAATTCACTATGGGGAGCTCCAGTGTTATTTGTGAAGAAAAAAGATGGGACTCTCTGAATGTGTATTGATTACAAATAATTGAATAAGGTGGCTGTTAAGAATAAATATCATTTACCCATGATAGATGACTTATTTGATCAGTTACAAGGAGTTAGTCATTTCTCCAAAATTGATCTCAGGTCAGGTTACCATCAATTGAAGGTCAGAAAAGAAGATGTGCTAAAAACAGCTTTTAGAATCCGATATGGTCATTATGAATTCATGGTTTTGCCGTTCGGTCTTACTAATGCACCTACAGCCTTCATGGATTTGATGAATAAAGTATTCAAGCCTTTTTTGGACAATTTTGTTATTGTCTTTATTAATGATATACTTGTATACTTTAGAAGTCAAGAAGAGTATGAAGAGCATTTGAGAATTATCCTGCAAATATTAAGAGAACATAAGTTGTATGCCAAGTTATCGAAGTGTGAATTTTGGCTAACTGAAGTATGTTTCTTGGGGCATGTCATTACTAAAGATGGCATAAAAGTAGATTCGAAGAAAGTTGAAGCAGTAGCGGATTGGCCCTGACCCCCTAGTGTAACTGAAGTCAGAAGTTTTCTTGGTATGATAGGTTATTATTGAAGGTTTGTTAAAGATTTCTCTAAGATAGCCTTGCCATTGACCAAGTTAACAAGAAAACAGGTTAAATTTTAGTGGGATGATTCTTATGAAGAAAGTTTTCAGAAGGTTAAAACATGTCTCATTACTGCTCTAGTACTTGCTTTTCCATCTGGATCTAGTGGATTTGCAGTATATTGTGATGCTTCAAGAGTGGGACTTGGATGTGTGCTTATGCAAAAGGGGAAAGTGATAGCTTATGCATCCAGACAATTGAAGAGGCATGAATTGAATTGCCCCACCCATAATCTTGAAATGGCAGCGGTAGTCTTTGTCTTGAAGATTTGGAGGCATTATCTTTATGGTGAAACATGTGAGATATTCATTGATCACAAAAGTCTCCAATATATTCTATAACAGAAAGATCTTAATATGAGGCAAAGATGGTGGGTGGAGTTAATAAAGGATTATGATTATCAAATCTTTTATCATATTGGGAAGGGAAATGTGGTAGTTGACGCATTAAGTAGGAAGTCAATGGGAAGTCTATCACATATTGCTGTTCATCGGAGGTGTTTAATTAGGGAGATGAAAGAATTAATTGATATGGGAATTTAGTTGGAGATTTTTGAATTACAAGCTCTGTTTGCATAGTTTCAAGTGAGACCTAAATTGATTGATGGACTTAGAGTCTCACAAGATAGGGATCCATAGTTACTCAAGCTAAAGGAGGATGTGAAAGCTAGGAAGACTTTCGAGTTTCAATTAGATGATGGTGTATTGAAAATGGGGCAACAGTTGTGCGTGTCTGACATTGATGGACTCAGGGAGAAGATTTTGAAAGAGATTCATTTTGCGCCTTACAGTGTTCACCCAGGGGCAACCAAAATGTATCATGATGTGGAGAGCTGTTATTGGTGGCTGGGTATGAAGCAACAGATAGCCAAGTTTGTATCTACTTGTCTATCTTGTTAGCAAGTGAAATTTGAGCATCATAAACCTTCTGGGTTGGTTCAGGAGATAGAGTTGCCTGAATGAAAATGGGAGCAAATCACTATAGATTTTGTAGTTGGATTCCCAAGAACTTTACGGGGTTATGACTCTATATGGGTTATTGTGGATCGGCTTACAAAGTCAGCTCATTTTCTTGAGGTTAAATCCACTTATTTAGCAGCCTAATATGCTAAATTATATGTGGATAAGATTGTGAGATTGCATGGTGTACCAAAATCCATTATATCAGATCGGAGTACTCAGTCCACATCTCGATTTTAGTAGAAATTTCAAGAGGCTTTAGGTACACAGCTGAATTTCAGTACTGCTTTCCACCCTCAAACTGATGGGCAATCTAAAAGAACCATTCAGTCACTAGAAGATATGTTTTGTTTATGTGTTCTTGACTTTAGAGGCAGTTGGGATCAATACCTACCTTTGGTGGAGTTTGCTTACAATAATAGCTATCATTCCACTATTGGTATGACACTATATGAAGTATTGTATGGAAGAAAATGCAAATCTCCAATATATCGGGTGGAACCTGGGGATAAACAGATCGAAGGCCCATATTTGATCAAAGTAACTATGGAGAAAGTGCTGATTATTAGAGAAAGAATGAAGATAGCTTTTAGTCGGCAAAAGAGTTATGCGGATCCTAAGCGAAGAGATATGCAGTTAGCTATCGACGATCATGTATTCTTAAAAATTTCTCCAATAAAAGGTGTTATACGGTTTGGCAAGAAGGGGAAATTTTCACCAAGGTATTTGGGACCATTTGAGATACAGAATAAAGTGGGGAATGTATCTTATCACTTAGCTCTTCCTCTGAGCTGAAACTATATTCATCCAGTATTTCATATCTCAATGCTCTGAAAGTACTTATCTGATCCATCTCATGTGCTTCAGCCACAAATTATTGAAGTAGATGAGAATTTATCATATGAGGAAGTACCAGTTAAGATAATAGATCGGCGAGTAATGAAACTGAGAAATAAAGAAATTTATATGGTGAAAGTGCAATGAAGAAATCACAGTGTTGAGGAATGCACGTGGAAAAGCGAAGCTGATATGCAACAAAAGTATCCACAGCTATTTCAGCAATAAGGTTAGTAATTTAAAATTTGAGGATGAATTTTTCTGAAGGGGGTAGAAAGTAATAACCCTAATTGAAAATTTAAAACAATTAAAGGTAGTTACAAGAAACGAGCTTCGGTAGTCAATTTTTTTCATAGATTTTAGAAGGTGCATTGCTTAGAATTAATTATGGTTAACATAAGTTGGGTAGATTAGTGGCATGAAAAAAAAAATTAGAGTTTTAATTAATGTAAGTTCTTATCAAATTGATACTAAATTATATTTAATTGTATGTGTAGCATCTAAAGGGGATGACAAAGAGGTTCATGATCACCTCTTTTGTCTTTGTTGAGTAGAAAAGGAAGATCGATTTTGGATTTTTTCTTTTAGAGGTGAGTAATATACATACTATTTTGCTTGACATTACCTTCAAATTAAATTTTTGAAATTGTCATGAAATTCCATTGTTGGTCAAAAATACTAATTGAATGATCCATGATTAATTCCATGCCCTTTATAATCCTAAATGATTCCTTTTAAATGAATTTGCATGATTGACCTAATGTTTCATATATTGAACCCTTGGAAGTGCTTAAGTTATTTTTGATACCTAATGATTAAGCACTATATATATGGCATTAATAAAATAACAGAAGTTTTAATGACATTGTGCACAGTGGTTTAATGATCCTAGCTAGGAGGAGGTTAAGGTCCTAGCCATGCAGTTTGATCAACTGTATGAGTAAATAGCATGCTACCGGATTGTAGCCTCTGCTTAAATGATTAATAATGATTGTGTCATTTTATAATATGATATGCTATAAATTCTTGATGCCAATGTGGAACCGAACCCATATGTTAAATGATTTCAATTTTATGAATCTTTAACTGATTAATTATCCCATTATTATTGTACATTTTATGCTATCATTATCCTCTCTGTGAGCAATTCCCTCACCTAGCCTCACAAGTAAGATAATATGTGTATTACTCACTGAGATTAAATTCTCACCTCTCATGGTTTAATGTTTTCAGGTCCGTAGTATATAGTGGTAGTTCCAGCCCATCTTCTCCATCCGAGCTTGGAACCGACAATATCTATTTAACTGCCTCTACTATGAAGAATTTTTATTTTTATTTTGTTAATCTATAATTGCTCCATGAATATGACGGTAATGTAGGATAGGTATAACTATTGTGTTTACGACTCAGTTAATATTAAAATGAAATATCTAAATCTTAATTAAATTGATAATGTTATGGTAATTGAAGTAGGGAATTATAATATGAAAAATGGAAGTCCAGGATATAAGATGGAATTTTAGAAGTATTGGTTTCCTTGCAGGTTGTGTAAATTGTAAAATTAAATAAGTCGATAACTTGGGATGTTATATTTACAAAGGAAACTCTGGCAATTTTTTTTATTTTTTTTTTATAAAAATTGCATAAAAAATTTATAGGTTAATAATTTGTAAGTTATGATGGTTTTTACAGGAATCGGTAGCCTTAAGCTAACCTTTTCCCTAGGATCATCATATCCCGAAATGGGGATGTGGCAGTAAGGGATTTGTAATTATTGGGGACTCTTTGATCCAATTATTTTGATAATAAACAAAGGAATGAAATTCCTCTATTTCTATCAAATAATGAGTTGCCCTAATAATATCTCCTTTAGGTGCACTTGGTGTAATCTCAATTTTAATACAAAGCTTTTTTCTTGTAAATGGAGCTCATAAATTCTTCTAAATATTTATTTTTGAAATTTTATAAATTTTGAGAAAATCAAACTTTTTGGCCCTAGTACTTCAGAAAATTAAACTATAATTCCTACTTCCTATGCTTGAAGTAATTTTTCTATTTTAGGAGGGCTTTCTAATAAGTCTGGCTCTAGAAATCTATTTGAGTTGATGGCAAACTTCCTCACTCCATTGCAATTTAATGAATATAAATCTCAATCTCCCCATGTTGCTTGTTTTTCAATAATTTGGGTGAATCAATTCTTAAAAAGACCAACTTGAATGAATTTTTTAATTTTTTTTTCCTGTACATCATAAATTCCTCTATTTGTATCAAATAATGAGTTGCCCTAATAATATCTCCTCTAGGTGTACTTGGTACAGTCTCAATTTTAATACAAAGCTGTTTCCTTGTAAATGGAGCTCATAAATTCTTTTAAACATTTCTTTTTGAAATTTTGTAAATTTTGAGAAAATCAAACTTTCTGGTCCTAGTGCTTTAGAAAATTGAGCTACAATTTCTACTTCTCATGCTTGAAGTAATGTTTCTATTTAGGAGGACTTTCTAATAAGTCTGGCTCTAGAAATCTATTTGGGTTGAAGCAAACTTCCTTACTCCATTGTAATTTAATGAATATAAATCCCAATCTCCCCAAGTTGCTTTTTTTTCAATAATTTGGGTGAATCAATTCTTAAAAAGACCAATTTAAATGAATTTTTTAATTTTATTCCTGTACATCATAAGGAAACTGAAAAATTTTGATTAATAGTTCTAACATTAGTAGTGTTTTGTAACCTCATTAGTGATAAGAATGAAAATTTTCTCAATTATTTCTAATTTCTCTATTAGCCTTGCACTGCTTAGAGTAACTCAAAGCAGAATTTGCCTTATGTCGGAGATAATGTTTTCTTTCTCAAAGTTGTCCATCAGCTAGTTCTTTGGTTAAATTATCAACTAATGAGTTTTTTGATCCTTGAATATGTTCAATAGTAGAAAAAACTTGAGTAAGCCATAATTACTAACATAGAATCTCCCTTGCATTTGCATTTATATAAATTCTTTTTAACAAAATCAAGAATGCCTTTGCAATTTGTTCAAATTAAAAATGGTTTAGAAGCTAAAAATACTAAAAAATTTCAAATTTTCTTATTATTGCAAAAATCTCTCTCTCTTTTTTATTTTTATTTTTATTGTGGGCTAATAACATTCTGCTTTTTTTAAGTTTCCACTACAGTATCTGCACAATTTTTTTACTTTCTCTTTTTTTTTTTAGAATTGCACTCTAGTAATCATTACTGACATACGTTTCAAGAATTAAATTATCTTTTTCTATAGGTCAATTTAAGACTGGTAAGTTAGTACATAATTTTTTAAGATTTCAGACAGTCTGAGAGTTGGTGGGAGTCCACTTCTAACTCTCTTTCTTTAATTTTGGTTGTAATGATTTTCTTAATTTTGCTAAATCTTTAATAAAGTCAGAAGCATAATTAAGGCATCCTAAAAATCTTTCTAATTGTTTTCTATCCTCTACAGTTTCTAAAAATTTTTCTATTTTTTCTAATATTAGTTTTTGAAGTATTATATCGGCCCTACTTTTGTTTCTAGTCCTAAAAAATTAATTTTTTTCCAGCATGTATACATTTATTTTAATCGAATATAATTCCATATTTTTTACATATTTCTGTTATAATTTTTACATTCTCTTTATGTTTTCTATAGTTTTTGAAAAAATTAAAATATCAATAATATAAACAAGACAAAATTCTTTAAAGATATTATCCATTCTTCTTTGGAATATTTGCAGAGTATTTTTTAATTCAAATGACATTACTAACCATTCATAATGTCCTTGAGGGACACTTAAAGCAGTTAAAGGAATACTTTCTATTTTCATTTTTATTTGCCAATATACACTTTACAATATATTTTCGAGAACCATGTATTCTGTTACATAGAATTGTTTTATTTGGAATATAATATCCATCAAAAATAATATTATCATTGAGTTTTTTAGATTAGGCTTTTTCTTATATTACCTAATGTAATATCTGTCATTTTTGGATATTTTATTAATTCTATGTTTGTTGAATTAATTGAAGATATAAATGTTTTGAGAAAATCCAAAAAATAATTCTGGTTGCAGGGTAGATTTTAAGAGGCTGATTTCTTGATCTTAAAGGAATAATTTGATAAAGTGTAAAATATAAAAGTTGTAAATTTATATCTTATCTTTAATTTTGTAAAAGGGTTCTGTAAAATTCTGTGTGTGTGAAGAGTTATGTCCCCTTGACCAGAACCAGTCGGTTCCATTATTTTTTGTAGGAATCTGAGTATATTTGAATTTTCTAGGAATGATTGAGACTATTTGAGACAAAAGAGTAAACATGATAAATGTCTCTTTATGTGTTGTGATATTTTCTGTAAAATTTCAGGAGTTTTGGATAAATATAGATTAGTGGAGAGTGGAATTACTCAGATCTGTACGGATGAATTTTGGACAGTAAGTCAGGGTGAAATTTAAAGAGTCACCATAGTTTGTATAGTTATCCTTTTGATTTGAATTTTGGATTTATTGGAGTCCTAAATATCTATTTTAAGTGACAAAAAGAATCATAAAGTTTGGATGTTTGTATCTCATTTGAGAGCGGATTAAATATAAGTTGTCGAGGAAGGATTCCAGCTCGGCAGAGCTGGTATTTGCGAGCCGACAAATGCGAGCCGACAATGTGAGCAAGCGAAGTGGCGAAATGAGATTGCCGAGGTGGAAATTAGCGAAGAGGAGTTTGTAGAAGAGGCATATGTGAGGTGGCATATGCGAAGTTGAGTTAGGCGAAGAGGAGTTTGGCGAAGAGGCATATGCGAGGTGGCATTTGTGAAGTGGAGTTAGGCGAAGAGACATTACTGAGGCGGCATATGCGAAGAGGAGTTCGCGAGGATAGTTTGGCGAGGCAGCATATGCGACGTGGCATATGCGAATTGGATTGGCGAAGTGGGAATTACGAGCTGACTTATGCGAAGTGGCATTACCGGAGCGGATTGGCAAAGTGGGAGTTACGAGCTAGCATATGCGAGGTGGCATTGCCGAGGCGGATTGGCGAGGCGAGAGGAAATTTTGAGGTAGTAGCTTATTTAACCAGTGCCCAGTAGCGATTTCTCTGCACGATTTTCTTTCTTCTTCTCTTCGTTCTTCTTCAATTCTTTTCAGATTAGTTCCATTTATTTTTCTAATGCATTAATACTCAAAATGAATGCATTAAATCTCTAGATTATCATATTATAAGGCATCAATCTTTAGTTTCAAGCATATTTTCTCAAGAAAATCAGTTTTGAAGAAATAAGGTAAATTTTCTTTAAATATCATTTTCTTTTAGATTAATAAATTCTGGTAGTTAGAATAGTTAATTAAGGGTATATAGAATTTATTAAAAGCATTTTGAGGTTATTAATGGTAATTAATGTGGTAGAAATCAGAATTTATAGGTTGTCATGAATAGTAACATGAACAGTAATTTCGAAAGTAAATTCAGATTTTCTGTAAGAGTTGAACTAAATTGATGTTGGGAATAAAAAAAAAATAGAAACTATAAGATGGTAAAATTTTAAGAAATCATATTAAGTATTATTGATTAAGGAAAACCCTAATTTTGAATGTTTAGGGAAATTTCATAGGAGAAGAAAACCAAGAAAATTGAGGAGATTATTATTGAGCAAACTATTAAAGGAAACTCAAGAGTAAATTATGTAGAGGTAAGTATGAACATTGCATATGTAATTTTGCTTATTTGAAATGAATTGTTCAAACCTTCCTAATGTTTACATACATGACATTGTATTATGCACCTACTCATTGAAATCCCTACGATATTCTCAAATAAATAATGATTTGTTCCATGTGATTACCTTATATGAATGTAAATGGCTTGGTCATTCTTCCTTGGACCAAGTTCTTATGAAACCATTTGTTAACTTGACTGAATTTATATTATATGTTGATGGTCTTGTGACCAATATGTTTCTTATGAGATTGAAACCATATAACCCTATGGATAGAACGCTCTTTCCAATGAGAGTAAATTCATTGGTCCATTGTGCACTTTGGGAACCTAGCTGATAGGGTTTTTATCAGTGTTCCACCTAGAGGGGACCATGAGCTCTAGGCGTATGCCTGGCCAAGCATG